>WSTG01000050.1:1653-38954 GCA_019616325.1 Ceratobasidium sp. 394 | reverse complement strand
GTTCAGATGACGCATACATTGACCATGAGTTAGCTCGGCGTCTCTGCCGTCGGCAGCACGGACGTGGACTTTGGATATTTCGGGCCGGTGAGTTCTCGTCTAGCCGAATTTGATGGGGGCAGTACTTGACGCCCGCTCAGCCCGAGGAATACGACTTGTGGGTCCCATTGCACCTGACCCACACCGATGGCATCGCGTACATCAACTCGAGTAACCCTTCCTCTGAAATCCTTGGCGAGACTGCCGCAACATTGGCCGCCACCTCCGTCATCTTCAAAGAAAAGGACCTAGATTATTCTAATAAGATGTTGGACCACGCCAAGGACCTGTACACCCGCGCAACGACGTACCAGGGTAGCTACATGAAGAGCACTCATCCCAATCTCAAGACCGTCAAGGAATGGTATCCCAGTTCTATTTTTACCGACGAGTTGGGCTGGGCCGCGGCGTGGCTTTACGTAGCTACTGGCGACGAGTCGTACCGTACTCAGTCTGATGCGTGGATCAAGAAATCCCTTGACCACTCGGACGAGGCGAGTTATTTTGGACCGCGCCTCGTTGCTAGGCTAATTTTGATGCTTAGTATTCTTGGGACGAGAAACTGCCTGGTATCTATGCACTGCTGTTCATGCATACCAAGAATGATACGTACAAGCGTGGACTGGAGGGATTCATGGACGATTATTGGCCTGGAGGATCGGTCAAGCAAACTGCCAAGGGGCTAGCCTTCTTGGGCAGTTGGGGATCTCTTGGGTGAGCTCAAGTTTAACAAGTTGCCTAACAGTTTCTTACTCGCACCCAACAGCTATGCAGCGGCCACCAGTTTCTTGATGATGACCTACGCCAAGACCATCGGCTGGACTGACACTAGTCCCAACGTTACCCACGCTATTTCATTCTCTGCGCAGCAGATCAACTATATGCTCGGTGATTGCGGACGTTCTTGGGTTGTTGGATTCGGCGAGGGCTCCCCTATTCGTCCCTACCACAAGTCTTCGTATAACTCGTTCATTGACTATCCAATGCGTGGCAAGGACAATGGTGCTCAGGGTGAAGACTTCTTGAACTCGATGACTGTGAACCGGTTCATCCTCTATGGTATGTGCTCTCCGGTTTTGTCCAGCTGTGACACGTTTAACCGTTTCGTTTTAGGTGCTCTCGAGGGTGGCCCTTCCTGGCAAGATACTTTCAAGGATGATCGTAGCTCGTACGAGTATACAGATAAGTCCAGTTCTTCGAGCTATATATGCTGCGTACTTATTTGACAACTGCACAGGTGACGCAGGATTACAATGCGGCATTCACTGGTCTGAACGCTGCGATGATCGAGTACTATGGCGGTAGCAACTTCAAGCCGTTCTCCGACTGCGGTCTTGACCTTGGCTGGTCTCACCCCAATGCTAGCAACCCTCCGAATTGGCCCGCAAACGACTGCTACCACACCTGCGCGACCAATTGCACGAGCCAGACTGCCGCCAGTGGTGCAGGAGGTGGATCCAACAGCTCGACCGGGGGGAATGGGAACGGTGGTTCGACTGGCGCGGCTGCGCCTATGGGACTGCCCGTTGGCTTTACCGCTATTGCTGTGCTTGGTGGTTTGCTCGCCTCTCTCGTTGTACTTTGATTCGGGGAACAGTCGGACTCGGATTTTTGCTGGCAACGCGTACAATTGACTTTCATAATGATCTTTATTAGCTGCGATACTTTTAACGTTTTCTCCACGTTTAACATTTTCTCCACGTTCTTTCTACGGTCCAAAATGTACATACTAGTCAGCTCCCGCATACACGATGAATTGGTACCGGCTCAAGTTAAATGAGCAAACGCTCATCCAACAGCATCCTTAGCAGCAAGAACGCAGAACGTCGCTCTTGAACAAAGCCATTGCCCCAATCACTAGGACGAGGTACAGCATGTTCAAACCCATGGGAGTAAATACTATCTGCCTGTGCTAGTGGCTTGTCGCCTTGGGCAGGCTTGTCGTCTCCCGAGCTCAGGATTTCTGACCATTGTTCCTCGGAGAAACGCGAGGAAGCAAAGACAAAGGTTGAATGAGATTGTGGCACGATCGAGGATACAAACTCTGCCAGGATGGCAGGAGGTTTGCCGTCGGCAGTCGGAGGGAACACCTGGAGGGGCAGGTATTCGACCTGGCAACGGTCGGTATCGATTAGTGCGCCGAGCAACTGACTTACCTCGAGCATGATTCCTTTGTGCACAGTTCCCTGTGCGATGTACCCAATCCTTACAAGCCAGTCGGTCCCGATCGCACATGTGAGGCCGTCTATCATCGCTGTAGTTGGTCGCGGAGCCCATTTGGCCTTGACTTGACCAAGGAACTGCTCAAACGTAGCGGGCGGCTTGAGGGATATAAACGTCGTCCGAAAGTGCAGCGGAAGAGGAATCTGCTTGGCTTTGGGCAGTACTGCGCCAGGTTCTTGGCCAGCGGCGTCGAGAATGATCACATCGTCGTCTTCAACGGGGGCCGGTTGTGCAGCAGCGGCAGCAGCTTCGTTTGCTGCTTGCTGTTCGGCGCGGATCTTTTTGAGTGCAGCTGGGCGCTCGAGAGACTTGCGGTCTTCGAGCAGGATATGAGTATTTTCGCCGTACTGGAGCGTGTATAGGAAACTTTGGCAAGTCAATTCGAGCTGGTATGGCAGATGTGTATACGAGGACTTACCGGTCTGGTTGCACGCTAGAGCGATACGATCGCGCGAAATGTTTCCAACGACTCCGCTGCTCGACCTAGGCGCGGGCTTAGTAGACGTAAAGGAAGTGGCGGATTCGGAGCACGTTTGGGAGACTCATTATGTGTCCAGCGATTTGATTCATCGAGTTGAGTGGCGCTGACGACCATCGAACGATGCTGACGCCTTGAACTTAGGGTCAAGTGGGAGATAGGGGTAGATCCCGTACCAAGTTACACCCATGATACACTACGAAAGGGGGGACCTTTTTCCCACGCGGTGGTCACGTAGAATATCTACAAACACGGCTGCAATGATACCGGTTTTGCAACCAGGGGTTCAGGAAAGAGTACCACATTTGTCAGTTTTTGCTATCGCGAGACGACGTTGTACGCGCTTACCGGTGATATTTTGGTTTTCCCAAGAAGGCGATCGCGTGCCAGCGGCGCTAGTGGACGGCTTTGACTGTGACGGCTTGATGTGGGGCTCAACACGGATCAAAATAGAGTGATAGGCTTAGCGCCGAGTCTGTGGGCCACGTGGGGTGTTGTGGGGTTTCGGACTTAACGATGACTCAACGTGCGAAACACACCACCAGCCCACAGCAACATGAAGTACGCAGCTTGTTCACTTAGGCATGTGAAGAGGGTAGGAAACGGCTCCAGATTCTACTCAATGGGAGGGGAGCCGCTTGTTTCATCTGGGGGTTTGCATTTTTATCGGAACAAACAAATGGAAGTATATGCCGCCAAGCCGGCGCATAGACTTTCGCTCAGACAGCTGGTAAGTCTCGATATAGTCCAGGAGCCTCGTGTATTGACTAACAATAGCTATGATAGCTTTTCTTTGGCCGACAGATGGACGAACAGCGCATAATCAAGGCAAGTGCCGTTGTACAGGAGGGTTATACTCAGCTCGAGCTCCCCCTGTCAGAGCGCCAATTATGTCAGAACGGAGCTGCCTGTGAGAATAGCACACAGGATTAGGGACCTGCAGTCACTACCTTACGTAGTAGTGAAACAAGAGTGGGTCGCCAAGGTTTACGAGGTGAGCCCGGGTGGTTGCGCAATCTCCGCCTGCTCATGTTTGCCCAGCTTTATTGGAGCGCGTTTGAAAAGTGCGGCCAGCCATCTTCCTGCAGTATGTCCTCTGACCCGGCGCCCAAAGACTCCGGAAATACCCAGAAATACACACCCAAGAAGACAACCGAGAGTTTTGCAAGTTCCTTCGGACGATATTAAATGAACAGTACGCCTCGTTTCCCCCTAACTATGAGCTTCGTTTGACGATCCAACCAGTGCCCCGGTCATCCCTTGGATATCGCTGGGCTTATCCCTATCTTCTCACCACCTGGTTCCGGAGCAACTGGATGCATTCATGCGACGCATGTTGGTATCTCGGATATCTCGCCGCGTGCTTGCAGAACACCATCTTGCTCTTACCGACGGACTTGCCCGACAAGATACATCGCCTCAACGATCGCAGGTTGGAATCATCCATACAGCGCTGGATGTAAAAGGTAGCATCCAGCGGTGTGTATCGTTGCTGCAGGAACGTCCCCAGTGCTCGGACGCCAACTTTGAGGCGCTGGGTGAGGTTCGCCCGGCAGACTCGCCGACGCAGATAGATTACCGATGGCCAGAGGTCATCTTGGACGGTGACCTGGAGACGAAATTCGCGTATATCAAGGAACATTTCGAGTATATTGTATTCGAGCTCCTGAAAAACGTGAGTCCATTTACTCCGCTCCGTGTGTATACCAAGCCCATCCCATCGCCGCGTGCAGTCCATGCGGCACACGGTCCTGCGAAACGGGGGCGTGGGCGAGCCAGTGCCCATCCGCGCCACGATCGTGGCAGGTCCCGACATCATGAACGTGCGCATCTCCGACCAAGGTGCGATCTCACTGTCTCGTGCCCTGCCCGTGTACCCATCTGTGTACACTGACACCCCTGGATCGCGCAAACAGGCGGAGGGCTCCGATCGAGCGCACAGGCGCCTCACGACGATATGTTTTCATTCTCGCACGTGCGGAATGCGACGCGGCTGCATGACGAACGGCTTGGGGCACTGAGGCACCTCAGTTCAAGCGGGCGCGGCCTGCGTGCGACTGTCGATGAGCAGCTCGATCGATGGAATGCCAACCCGGGCTCCGGCGCGCCGCCACTCGTTGGGAGAATGGGGCTTGGTCTACCGTTGAGTAATGTCTATGCGACCTACTTTGGTGCGTGCAATGTCAGTGAACGAGACTGGTACACCTAGATTAAGTTTGGGCAAGGCGGATCGCTTGATCTTGTCAGCATGGACGGGTGGGGAACAGACGTCTATCTCAGGCTTCCGCGTCTCGTGAGTGCTGCGTGGCGCGTCGAGAATCGTGCATTTGTTGACGCATCTTGTCTCAAGGGCACGAACCTGGAAGGTCTCGAGGTTTAGACAAAATGGCCGGGTGATCTAGTCCATGTGGGGATAGATTTTCATATGATAAAGGGTGAACCCACGAACAAAATGCCGCACATGGTGGTTTTAATCTATCCATATGTGCCCGGTGTGCTTTTTCTGTTTCCAACCGGGACCGTGGTATTTGATTTGTGACAATGTCACGTGATCGCGCGAACCCGCCGCGAATCGAGATTCTTTGGTTAGCGCTCCCTCCACAGTTACGTGCCATGGCGGAGAAAAAGCCGCGCGCGCGGAAAAAGGCAGTAGCTAAGGTGCGTAACTTGTGTTAACGAGGGTAACTCTCGCTCATGTTAGGCGTGCACTATGAGTTAGGCCACAAAGGCCACCAACACACGGCAACCAACGTTGCTCACGCTATTTGGTGGCAAGCGACCTACGACCAGCGAGAACGTGGTGGATATTGGCTCAGACACGGATGAAGGTGGTCCATCAGAGGCAGATTCTATCGTTGACGTGGTTGGGAGCTCTCCACCTCCGCCTCCTCCCCCACAACGGCCTATAGGAAAAGGCAAACGGGCGCGTCAGCAAGAGTGCGAGTCCAGTGAGTTTGCTACTTTGTCAGCTCCAAGTCATGTACTAGATGACACGAATGTCTTTAGATATCTTGCCAGATCCATTACACTCTACCCCTAGTAGCCCATCGTCGGCTCCTACCCGCGCCACGTCCCCGTTACCACCCATACGATCCACTTTCTCATCAACAAGCACAGACGTTTACAGCGCGCTCCGGCGATCACGCGCGCGATCTATTGTCGCTGTGGATGAAGATGGATCGAAACCAGCCAGAGGTAGAACGCTATTTGCTGTCGTACGCAAGAGTCGAAGTAGGCCGACTTTAGGCGAATATACCCCGACCGAGAGCCAGGAGGGGCTTGAACGGAGCCAGGAGAGACCCGAGGGAAGCCAGAACGCGCCGATTGAGATTCTAGAGGAGGAACCCGAACCTGTGGTGCCGTTGACGAGTGCTACGGTGCATGCGTTTTTCAAACCGAGGAAGGGGAAGGAAAAGGAGAAAGAGAAGGACAAGGGGAAAGAGAAGGACAAGGGGAAAGAGAAGGACAAGGGGAAAGAGAAGGATAAGGCGGTGGGTGCTACGTCGGTCGTAGCCTTTGGTGCCAGAGTTAAGCCCGGCAAAGTGCGGCGGGACGGGGATGGGTTGGATCCACCGTGGCCGAACGCGGAGAGCGTGCATGCCGGGGTGAAGGAGGATGAGCGCCTCGAGACCAGGCCTTGCAACATGCCACGTCGGACGACAATCTCTGCACCTACTTCCAACCCCGTTACGGACGGACGCACCAAGGCGTGGGCGAAATCGTATGCCGAACGACCGCCAGATGATATACTGAATCTGTCGCCCGGCTGGTTTGATGCCTGGGCGGGACTGCGCAACCCAACATCCGCCCCTAACGAGACCATCCCCGAGGAGCACGCGAAACATCCTGCGATTGCACGACTGCTAGGTCCAGGCGGCGCACAGCATGCGTTTGCGCCTCCCGCCCGAGCGTGCGAGGTACTTGGGAACGAAGCACCTGCGCAAGAATTGGCAGACTGGCTGAAAAAGCTCAAACTACGGGGCAAAGAAGAGGTGCTGGTCGAGGCAAAAGGGAAGCTACGCGAACGGAGGGTAATCGTGACCGAGGTGGACAGACGGAAGCGACGGCGGGTGGAGAATCAGAACGAGTACGATCCGAGTTTTGCGGTGGACGATTTCGAGGATCCAGATAATTACGAGCTAATCGTTGAGCTCGGGAACACGTTTGTCGTCACTGGCCCACCGGGCACTGGAAAAAGCGCGGCGGTGCATGCATGCGCACAGGAGCTGGGCTGGTCGGTGTTTGAAGTGTATGCGGGGATCGGGCGACGCGGTATGGGCGCCAGCGGGCTTGCATCACTTATTGGGAGCGTCGGGGCAAACCATACTGTTGGTGGAAGCGGAGATGGTGAGGTGCGGCAGTCGCTAATTCTGCTGGACGAAGTGGATCTTGTGTTTGGGCAGGACACGCAGTTTTGGTCTGCGGTGGTTGGGCTGGTGCGCGAGTCGCGACGGCCGGTGGTGATAGTTGCCAACGGTGCGTGGTCTGATTACGCGAATGTATGCGAGCGAAAAATAGAGATTGCGTTGGACAGATTTATTTTGTATCCCCCTCGACGACCTGCCGGTACACCGGAATGTCGAGTTCCAGGCGGCAGATCCAGCACTGGTGGGGTCCTACTTGTATGCGCAGGCGCAGGCAACCGGGTGCGCGCGCGTGCCGTCACGAGTGCAGCTTCAGAGTGTGTTTGAGGCGACGGTGTCGGCGCCACGAGTACCAGACTTTTCGGTGCCGGATGCGCCACAACATCCACTACCGTCACAACTGGACCGAAGCCGCGACCTGCGACGCGTGCTGGAGGATATGAAGTTTTGGTTTGTACATGGACCTGGCGAGCGCATGTATGCGCAAGACACGCCGGAGGATGTGCGCGAAGCGTGGGCGGCGTGTGGGCGAGACGTCATGGAGTGTGTAGGGGATTGGAGCGCAGACGAGATCGTGCGTGGGGACGGGGACGTGCCGAGCACTGGGCTATACCAGCTATGGAAGTTTGCAGATAGTGTGTCGATGGTGGATGCGGGGCTAGAACGGCGGTGGACGCGCCAGATGCAGGTGGGTGTATGCGATCGGGGTGGCGACAGAGGGCTGACGGTCGACAGGCTGAGGAAGTGGACCGATTTGCGCAGGGGGACGACGACGAGGTTCTGGCGGGCCAGTTGTGCAAGCCGTGGGCGGGCTACGAGCAGGTTGGGATTGCCGAGTTCTGCCGGGACGCGGAGATTGCGCTCGAAGCCGCATGCACGGCACGGCGGTTGCTGGAGCGCAGTGGGGCGGGCAGGTACGCGCGGGAGGGACTCAAAGAACGGCGAAGGTGGGACAGCCGGCAGCTAGAAGAGGTACGGGCTGAGCACCAGGAGCGGCTGGCGCTGTTCCTGGATGCAGGGCTCCTGACCTTCGCGTCGCCACTGCTGCCACGCGCTGCGCTCGTGCTCGACGTCATTCCGGCGGTGCACACGATGGTGGCGGCGGACGATGCGATGGTGGCGAGCGCGTCGCGTGTGGTGCGCGGGCGGAATGTGCGGACGAGTGCGCGGGTGGCGGCGGCGGTGGCGGGCAAGCTGCAGCAGGAGCGGTACATTGCGCTGGGTGAGGAAGAGCTGGACGCGGTTCGCAAGACAGCATATGTAACGTAGCAGAAAGAGCAACAGATTGCGAAAAGCGAGAAGCATCATTTGCAAATCGGTCGGCGGCACGTGGGCGAGCACGCTAGTGATATTTAGTGCTGATCGTTGGCGGAGAACCCACCACTAGAGTCTGGTTTACCACCTCTGCACCATGCCTGCCAACGACCGCGGCTCCGCTCGCACCACCCCGACCCCCCGCGACGGCGAAAAGCCCCGCCTCACGTCGCTCGAGTATCTCCAGCTCACCCAACGTTCCGGTCGAGGCTCCATCACAGACCCGTCCCTCCACGTCTCCCAGCAGCCGTCATCGCCCCGCCAGCGTCCTCCTTCGCCCCTGCGTCGCTCGCCACAAGGTAATGCACTCGCTAGTCTGATGCCAACCAGCTCACTCTTCTCAGACGACAAAGACCGCCGCCGAACAGAACGCGACTATGAACGTGATGAAGCCGCCGACTCTCCTGGCCCCGACCCCCACCGGCCCTCACAGGCCCTTGACTTCAACTACAATATGCGTCGGCACTCGATCGCAACCGTCCCTCGCATGCGCCCCGGCCGTGACCTCTCCCCCCTGGCTCGCTCCCCCGACAATACTCTCGCCCCTCAACCTTTCCTCCCCCCCCCCCCGCTTTCTGGCCAAAAGCGCAAGCTGGCTACTGACCGCCCCTTCCCCGCCCCTCTAGGCCCAGATGACGCTCCGCGCTTCGCTGGTGCCATGGCCCCTCCTCCTGGCCTCGATCAAGGCCCTGCACTCAAACGCCGTGGCTCGGCATTTGACCCCCGTGTTGGAGGTGGGATGAACATGTACGAGCGCCGCGACTCGATCGGGGGGGCCCCTTGGCTCGCCGACCGTCGCGACTCGACCGCCTCGCTCTACTCTAACACATCGATAGCCTCCAGCATCGGATACACCACCGCCAACTCATCAACTTACTCCCCCGACACCCAGTTGCACAATGGCAGTAAACCCGGCCAAGTCTATGCCTGGCCCGAAGCCAACGGAAATAACACTCAAGGCGAACTCCCCCAGCGCTCTTTCCCCTCTTTCTCCGAAACCCATTCGAATGGCAACGGCCAGCCATTTGTGGGCAACGGTGATCAGCCTCGTCTCCCCATTCAGCCCGTCGCCGTCCCATCCTTGCCTACAAACGCAAGCCATGCCAACGGCGAACGCCGTGCATCCGGCTCGAGTGGGAGCGATGCTCCGTCGCGCCGGAGATCCCAGGACGGCACGCCTGAGACAGCATCGCAGCCAACCGTGCCATCTTCAGAGGGTGGTGGGACTGGCCCGCGGCGAGATTCCGTGTCAAGTACTGCTAAAGACACGCCGTACTCGCGTTCACCCGAGCTACGAGTGTCTCACAAGCTTGCGGAGCGCAAGCGGCGGAAAGAGATGAAAGACCTGTTTGATGAGTTGCGGGACCATCTTCCTGCAGATAGGGGCATGAAAGCTAGCAAGTGGGAGATATTGAGCAAAGGTGTGTTTCTCTGCGTCTACTCTCCCGCATTGGCCTCATGCGTGTTGTGCAGCGGTCGATTATATTGGGCAGCTCAAACAATCCTACGCTGAAGTTTCCCATGAGCTCGATCTTACCCGGCACGAGCTCGAGGCTCTTCGACCCGGCTCGCTGGCAGCTGGGACCCATCACCACCACCACCCCGCACCCCACCACCCCCACCCCGGGTATGGCCTCCCGTATACATATCCAGTCTCCGGCCACTATCCAGTTCAGCCTGGTTCTGCGCTAGGCGCCCCACCGCCAGGATCAACGCAGCAACCACCACCCCCCGCATAAGATGCGACGCGTGGCTTGACTCGTCATGCCCTCCGATCGATCTGGAGCTTGTCCCGGTGCTGGCGCCCCAAACGCTGCTTTTTCTGCCCCTGCGACTAGAACCAATATGGCGCTATGATCTCTCGACCTCCAGCTTATGATTGAATATGATATGACATGTCAAAAGTTTCTTGGAACACATGGACTCTGGTGTCGATTGTCGAGACCTCGAGCTCCAACTATGCCTCCTTGCTCTATACCCATTCTTACCCTCGACCCCCTATCTATTGGTCTCCCGGCTTTTACGGTTTTTTCTGTTCGTTTCCTCGGTCTGCGTTTCTTTATTTCTTGACCTCCAGCTGTATCCTTTCCTGTTTCTATCGGTATTTGCTGCAGACTCCGATTATTATATATATTTGACGTCCCTGTGTACGCAGACATTTTTATCGCCGTAGTGCCCGCCTTTATCGAATTTCGTTCTACAGTATCAGCCGCGAGACTGCACCGTTATGCTGGTCGACGGACGCTCCTCGGCTCGGAGCGGACACGTGGGGCAACTGTCCGTGTCTCGTGAAGTACACGAGACACACATGGCTTTTTCCCGGCTTTCTCGCCACGCGATTTTTCCGACAGGCAACTTTGTTCGAAAGCTTCCCGATGAAACGGGCGCTATCCGAGCTGATTGATTGTGATGCGGTCTGACGTGCGAGGCGTGGTGCACGCGCTGTGCCCTGAGGCTTGACTCCTTGCGAGGCACTAGCTGGCTTGAACGCCCGCCACTGGCGATCACTGCCAGGCTTATGATTTGGCGGACTCATTTGTTGCCTAGCAGACAGGGCAAGCGCCTCTGAACGATCGAAAGGACAAATCTACCGTTCAGTTGACTCCATATATGCACAAAGTTCCAGTACCGCTGATTCATGTGAACGGCCAGATCAGGCTTGGTCTGTGGCTGCAGCCGCTGCGGCCGCTTCCTCGTCTTTCGCGGCCTGCTCTTCGGCTTCTACAACCTCCACATCCAAAGGAAAGGTTAGGATTGCTGCAACGCCCGTGAGTTGGTTGAGTTCTGTACGCAGTGCGTGCGTGGGTCTAGCGTCAGGGGTGCGAATTAGATAGCAGAGGTGGGGACGTACGCTGCCCGGTCTCGTGCATACTCGAGAAGATGAGCACTTCGCCGTGCTTCTCACGAACCGATTCGACCAGCGCGACATATCGTTTTCGTTCGTTCACGTCGCTCGCACTACGAACGGGCCGCATTAGATATGGCTATGGCAACTGCAGGTTAAATGCATACCGGAAGAGTTCATCCGAAATGAGAAGCGTCCCAATTGCACCTCGGTCGCAGGCAAGGGCGACGTGGTCTGGCCCATACCACGCACGCATTTCATCAACGCCCAGCATTTTGAAGAACCTATCGCGTCGTAATCAATTTCAGCGACACTAGTGCGGGAACCCCGGTTGTTTCCTTCGCTTAACTTGTCCAGCATAATCCCTTCCCGCGCGAACTTGGTCTCCTTCAATTGGACATTGATCTGTGTACGATACCGGTCACCTGTTTGCCTCATTTGCAGTACAGGGGCACGGGACCGCGCTCGCGTACCTCGGGGCTTTTCAGCACGTCCACAAGACTATGCACATGTGGGCTGCTGACGTGCACTCGGACAAACTTGTTTCGCGCTTGGAGAATGGTTTTATTCGAGGTTCGGGTCGCTTCCTGGAAAATATAGTCGTATACGGAGTCTTTTGTGAACCCCGGGCTTGCGATCACTATCACCCGCAGGGTGTCAACTGGGATATGGCGGAGGAATGCGACGTAGAGGGCCGAGTAGAATTTCGTAAGGCCCTGTGTATGAATAGCATGAGGTGAGGAACACATGGGGATAACCACGATGACGTACCTTTTCGTGCAAGGTGGACGAACCCATTCGCTTTCGAGGCACGGGTACCTCTATGCGCTGCCTGATCACGGTCATATGCTCCGACAACAGGCAGACCGCCGCCGTCCCTGCACATACATTCAGTCGACCCCCGTTGCTTTTGGTGAGTTCACTTGCCTTCCCCGCACACGATGGCACCAACCTCGGCCCCTCTGCCGGGTACAATCGCCTCCTCGACCCGCTGCAGTGCAACGCTGTCCCAGTGCTCTTTGATTATCTTGACGTTCCTGTGCGCCTCGAGATCGAGCGTGTGGAACGCACCCATCTTGACATGCTTATTTTCCGCTGCAACTTTGCCAGAGATTGACAGACTCGCGGTTGGGATCGCGGGTCCACTGGTGGGTTGGGCGGCCTCGGCGCCTGCGGCTGACGAACTCGAGGAGGAGAATTCAACTTTGGTGACATGGAGGGTGAGGTGGAGGTGTACGCGCTCGGATGATGTTGAACCAGTTGCAGTGACGGATTGGACTCGGCTGTAAACTGGTCAGTGGCGATTGTGGGAGCTAGGGGTGGGAGGGCTTACCGAACGGCTGCCGCGCGAACTTCATCTCCCTAGAGTGTATCGCTCAGATGGGGTAAATCAAAGGCGAGCTAAAGTGTTGCTAACCTCTTGAATAAGGTTATAGATGTGCCACATGTCCTCGTCATCTTGTGGAACCAGAGTGACATAGCCCTGTACCATAATCAGATTAATGATCACAAAGATTGTCCGTACATACCCCTCCGTGCTTTTCTATTCTTCGCCCCACAAGTTGCATTGGGTATTCTTAGGTAGGTCAGAGGTGGATTATGAGAACATTTTGAGTGCGGATGTAACATCTGTTTCCGGGTCCGGCTCGTGACATCATGATCGCCACCCCCGCCACTAATTAACAGCGCATTTGAAGCGGTTAATAGGTAGGTGAGGGCTCCGCAAGGTGCTTGCCAGAAGTGCACGCGTTAGACTTGTGGGAGAAAATCAGGCAATTATTGGCGTAAGCTAGAGCATACACCGCTCTGCAAACACCAAAAACACACAGAGCCGATGTTACCCTGGTGTTACCTCAAAACTTTGCCCTATGGGATAGTCAGGTGACGGTAGTCTCTTAAAAATAGGGGAGGGGGTAATTTCAGTGTAGAACTCTGAAAACTTCTCAGGATGTAACCAACACGCAGCCCCGTTGATGTCGTGAGGACTGATGCCACACCTGCATGCTAGAGTCGTGAGCTGCAAGAAGGCGGACCTTGGTAGGCAGCATTCCCTCATCCAAGATCCAATCGACCACAACCCCCGGTAAACCGAATTACACGAATCTAGCGACAATGGGTAACACGTTGGCAGCAGCGCACAGCCAGTCGTCGGATGCTCTTCACGTCAAACGACTCTCATCACTTGTTGACCGGGTTTCGCTCAGACGACGATCCAGAGCCGCAACCATTGGCGCACAGTCTGCAAAGTCATGTTCGTTTTTCGAGGAAGGGATGATCGTTGTCGTGAACCAGAAGCACAGAGAGTACCACGAAGGCACCGAAACACCGTACGAGCCGCCGCCGGATGCGGTGTCGGATGAGGACCGGAAGAAGGCAGAGAAGCTCCGGAGGGCCCTGGCGCTCAATCCCGTGCCGCAACCGGAGAAACAAGCGCCAGAGGAAGCAGACAACTCCCAACCCAACTCGCCTGCGTCCCTCGCGTTTTCCCCCCTCCACACCAGCACACCCCCACGCACTCCTTCTTTTCGAACACCCTCTCCACCTCTCTTCTCGTTACCCTCGGACGACGAACAAGAAGAAAAAATGGCTGCCCCTGCTGTTGAAGAAATCCGCGCTTCGTCGTATGTTGGATTCGACTCCATCACGCGACAAATCGAGCACAAGCTCTTGAAGCGCGGCTTCCAGTTTAACGTGATAGTCGTTGGTGCGTAAAATCCATAATACTTGTTTTTGGACTCGAGCTGAGTCAAACAACGCGCTTTTAGGCCAGACTGGTCTCGGAAAGAGTACCTTGATCAACACCATTTTTGCGTCCCATCTTATCGACTCTAAGGGCCGCTTTGAGCACGATGAGCCTGTGCGCCAGACAACCGAGATTCAGGCCGCTTCCCATGGTTGGTACCGCACTTTCAGGTTGCCGCTCGCGCTAACGTGTTGTTACTAATTTAGTAATCACCGAAAACGGAGTTAGACTAAAGCTAAACATTGTTGATACTCCCGGGTACGGGGACCAGATCGACAACGAGGGATGGTGAGTATTTCTGATTATTATGCCTGCTCAGACACTGATTTTGGATCATGAAGCTGGGACCCCATCATCAAGTACATCAAGGATCAACACAGCGCGTACCTTCGCAAGGAGCTCACCGCTATGCGCGACCGTTACATCCAAGATACGCGCATCCACTGCTGCCTTTTCTTCATCAACCCTACCGGCCACTCGCTCCGTCCGATTGATATCATTGTCATGAAGAAGTTGAGCGAAGTTGTCAACGTTGTACCGGTTATCGCCAAGGCAGACTCCTTGACACTTGCAGAGCGTGATGCTTTCAAAGAGAGGGTGAGCAACTTGGTTGACCTTGATAAACCACCCTGACCAAGCAATGTAGATCCGCGGAGAGCTCCAGTACCATAACATCCGCCTCTATCCTATTGACCATGAGGACAACGATGAGGAGGAATCTTCTCTCAACGAGCGCATTCGCGTGAGTGCAGTCAACTTGTTTTTGTGATCCCGTCACTCATCAGTCCACAGAGTGTTATTCCGTTTGCTGTTGTTGGTTCCGAGCGCAACGTTATCATCGAGGGCAAACCTGTTCGCGGGCGCAAGAACCGATGGGGCGTGATCAATGTTGAGGATGAGCGGCACTGTGAATTTGTCTACCTCCGCAACTTTTTACTCAGGTAAGCTGCATCATGAGCGCTGGCCATTACTCGGACTGACTCCGACTCCCTTTCTAGGACCCACCTTCAGGATTTGATTGAGACGACCGCGCAGATCCACTACGAGGCCTTCCGGTCTAAGCAGTTGTTGGCGCTCAAGGACGCCTCGAGTCGCCCGGCTGGTACCACTGGTGCTTAAGCATTTCCTCGATATACCCACCTCTCTCCAGTCCGCCTTTTGGTCTCCGTCAGGAGTAATCGGAATTATCCTTTCTGTTGTCTTTCGTTTGTGCTGCTATTCTATGATATTGACCTGCCGTATATCCGTCTTGTGCACCCATCAATTCAGTATTTTGCTGGACATAAAGTCGGTATAAGATAATGGCATTATTGGCATCGGGTCGAACAAGCCAGAGGAGTACGTAGACAACTGGAACCCAAAGAACGACAAATTTCAAGAGAAGCGAATAAACGACTGAGGCTACAGGTTCCCAAAGGGAGACGAAAAAAACATACAAATAATTCACGAAGAGCACGAAAACGCAGGGAAAAAAATACACATACAACTGACCTGCAAGCCCTTGGGGCGCACTTCAGTGTGCAGGAGCCTGGAAGATAAACGGCATGCCCGTGTCCATCCAGGGGGCGGGTGGCGCAAAGTCAGGGGGCAAAGAACGTAGGTTAAAGGGTAGCGCGGCGGAATCGCCCAAGGGCTTGGAAAGAGTGCTTCGCCCGCGAGTAAAGTGCTGTAAATCATATTCGCCGTCCATCGCCGGCTCGGGATAACGGAACTGCATGGCGAGGTCCGAACCACAAACTATGTCGCCGCTAAATAAATCACCGCCATTATCCAGCGCAATCTCCTCATACAACTCATCAATGTCAAAGTCAGGTGCAGAGTCTCCTACGGGCGTGGCAGGGTATGACGAGGCGCCGTCGGAAACGTCGGATGGGAACGCTGCGTATGACGATGGCGCGCCACAGATCGTCGGCTGATCGTGATAATCCAAAATGGCTGGGGCGCTGGCGCGACGGGTGCAGAGATACTGAAACGACGGAGGACTTTCGAACCACTGGCTGGACATATCCTCCGTCACCGGGATAATGTTCTCGGGCGGGATACCATGTAACCAAGACTCAACCTCCTCTTCGAGACGTACGTCCGGTACTCGGGTCATCTGTGGTGGGCTCGGGCTGGCAAGGAACCGGCTCATCGCAGCGACAGTGAGCTCGACCTCGTCTTCGGAGACGACGAGGTCAAACTTGAGATGGTCGAGACACTGGCGTTCCATTGCCATGATGTTCGTGAGGGAGAACACGTTATTGATAAGCATATCCACTGAGCGCGGTTTGCCGAGCTTGCATCGTTTAATCGACCACGCGACAGCGTCGCACCATGCCGCGTTGCAAAGTGAGCTGTCGTTTTGATTTTTGGACGCAATAATGAGGGTTGAAAGAAGGATACAGTGAGGGGACGTGGGGTTGTGATCTAAATGGGTCGTGGCGAACGCGTTAGACTGCCTAAACTTTCTCGTGGCAAAGTTGTGGGCACATACTATAGATGGGCCTCTGCGAGAGGCTCAACTCCAGCCTGTCGAGGTACAGGAGAGCACAAATGATAGTAGGGAGCGTAATAAATGTCGAACGGATGAGTATCGACGCGAAGGTTTCCAATGGTGGGACAGAGATGGGATCTAATTCAAAGTTGGCGACAGGTGTGTGGGAGAGGATCTGGTGGATCCGGCAGACCACGTAGTCTACACGACGTTGGTTTCAGATGCTGCTCGACCGCCGTAAAGTGAAAACCTACGTATAACTTGTCGCGTCACCGGGCCTTCCAAATGGTGAAGAAGATACTCTGCGTGGAAGCTTGGGTGGACCAACGAAGACGGGCACAGCCGCCTGGCCTCGTACGCCGCAGGCGACGACGGCAACGACACGGGCGAGAACACGCCAGCAGGATTGTATCGCGGACGCATGGTTGGGGAGAGAGCGAGAGAGAGAAGGAACTGGGCGACAGCCTGCCAACACCCCGTATATAAAGGCTTGGACGGGCGCGCGGATGACACCGAAGCCCGTACCCATGGAACACACGAGATTAGACGTGCCCCTCTCTGGCCCCTAATCGGTGCAAGACACGATCTCAACACAAAGGCCCGGCTGGATCGCATACATCAGTGGTGCCCATGCTCCGGAACTGACAGGAAGTCCTGTGAAATGAACTGTGGCGGGGGGTCTGAACACAAAATGGTGCACTTCCTGGGTGACGGTGTCAGTCCAACCGAGCAGACGCCCGAGTTTGTTCATCTGCCCCCGCCGGCGGGATCCACTAGGCGCATCGGGAATAGGAGAAAAGACCAGGGGCATGTCTCACCCCCGCTTCTCAGTTGGGTCGGACCCGACCCAATCAAATCCCAGCTGCATTGATTGCAACCACCCCTAGAAAGGTACATTACTCGAGTGAAGGCGTTAGGAGTGAGTCAGGGTCGAATGGGAGTGGTCGTTGAGTGTAAAACAACAAGCGCCAAAGACGCCCATCCGATCAGCGACGCTCGCCCAGACGCGAGGACGCGCATGTATTCGCGCTCACTGCCTCTCACTGACCGGGTTTTCAGCGAGCTTGGCAGACACTTACAGCGCAAGCCCGCTATGTCCGGCTTCCGCGACATAATGTCATCTATCAAATGTTTGATCGGAATGTTGGATATGAGCAACGAGGACGTTACACCACGCTTAAAGCGGATAGTATAAAATCAATACAAAAAGGTATATGAAACCCACAGATAAAATCTCAAACTACGGACATCGACAACGACATATTCGACGAAATAATGGCAAATGCACATTTGTACGGGCAAAATGCTGGTCCTGTTTTCAGCCAGTGGCAGTCTGTCAAGATTCTGCCTCTGCGGTCGGCTCTTCAGGGGGTGGCATTTTTGGTTTGTTTTTCGAGCCCTTGGGGCGTCCGCGAGGACGTTTGGCCGGAGACTGGCCATCCGGTGTAGTCGCGGCCAGGGGACTATCACTCCCGACGGGTACCTTGCGTGGGCGTCCGGGTCCGCGCTTGACTAGCACAGTCCCGTTGGCTTGCGCCACCGAATATAGGGATGGGCGTGAATCCGGGGACGAGACAGCAGCTGAAGTTGCTTCCTGTCCGGTGGCCGAATCGTCGTCCGACTGCGCAAGGCGGCGTTTATTCGCAGAGCTTCCGGTGGGTGATGATCCAACGTCAGTTCCGAACAGGGAAGTGTGCGAGACAAAGCCCCTAGAGGCCAGGAGACAAGCACAGAGCGCCCATGAGAATTGGGGCGAGGAGGTTGGGAGCGCGCAAAACACAAGAGTAGATACATTACTTACCTGGCGCTCTTTTCTTCTAATGTGTCTTGTAGGCTGGGTAACGGCGGCATCCCTAGTTCACAGCGTATGGTGTCGGCCTCCTTCTTTGCAGTCCCGTACTCTCCCTCTGTTATTGTCTTGATCTGGCTCTTGAATTCATTTATCTCCTTCAAGACAGCGGACTCGGACAAGTCCACCTTAGGACAAGTATAAGCAACAGTTCCCATCGATTACGCTTGGCGTACCTTCTCCCTGTCTTCGTTGACTTGTCGAAGGCAGTCCAGCAAGCGCGCTCGTTCGGACTCGAGCCAATTCTTTTCGGCTCTAATAGATTCTAGCTTGGTATTTCGTTGTTCGAGCGAAGAATGAGCCGACAGAATGTGGGCGGTGTGCAACTGCAGCGTCAATGAATGTTTCCTAAGGATAAAAGGTTCAATCTAGTTCCGCCACATCCAAGAATTGGACTCACTTTAGTTCCGCGTTTCGTGCTAGTCTAATGAGATCCTTTGCCCAATCAGATCCCGGCTGGGCGATGACAGGCGACTGGTAGGTTTCTTGGGTGACGCTCTGAGCGGGAACCAGACTCGGGCGAGTCGGCGTAGATTGAACAGGGTGCTGCTGTATGTCTGCGGGAGGAACGGCGAATGTCCCCTGCTGGGGATCAACATAGGTCTGAGCGTCTGGATAGCCATTGGCATGGTCCTGGGGCGGGTAAGACGCCGGCGAGGATGGCTGGGGATGTGGCTGGTGTTGGTGAGGGACGGTAAAGTGGGGGTACTGTTGGTGATCTACGTGAGGCCCAGACATACTGAAAATACGGCGTGAACGAGTCGATGGATCGCTTCCAACCACGCAGCAGTCCACGGGGTCTGATAGGGTCCGGTCACGTACGTCATACGGAATACATTGCGGTACAGATGTGTGGTACAGATAAATGATACATGAAATAAATATCACGGCACGTAAACCTTTTCTCCTTTGTACTCTGTTCCATTGGGGTCCAGGATGCTTTGTAACCGAGCGGCTATACTACGAACACCGGACCTAGCTTCTTCCAGCCCGTTGAACGAACAGGTCATCGTCCAGCACTCGGAGCACGACTGCGACGCCACGTCCACAGTAGCAAGTTCGAGTTGATCGCGTGTATGCAAGGCCAACATAATATCAACCAGTTTGTGGAAGCCGGATGACCAGCTTTGGATGCCAACAGCCGACGACGAGAGCGTCGTCGTGTCAAGAACAAGATACGAGGCAGCTAGGCCCATGGTAGTGCCTGTCACAGGCAGTCAGTGCCTTGCACGCGGGTTGCAATAGATCTAGCTTACGCAGCGAAATCTGGTCAATAGCACCCTTTGCCTTGGTCATCTGGGAGACAACACGGACAACATATTCCTCATAGCTAACAGCCCTGGGTGGCGCAGGTTTTTTCACTGCCATCGTTGTGGAACTACCAGAGCTTGTCTCAGTGGGATGAACAGTAGATGGCATCGCGGCTTGCGCGCAGGGAGAGGAACGAACAACCACGCGGGAAAGAGACTGCTTAGAAGGCGTCCTGACATGTTTGGTTAGAGCTCTGCAGTTATAGCCCGTGTCCGTTAGCCCCTGCCGCCACGTTATTCGCTGTCACTCGCCTTAATTTGAATTCATTAGCTCGTCGTGGCGCTCGAGAGCTCGACTGAGAGCACGTGCCGGGAGGTTATACTTCGTTCCCACAGCTCTTGAACTCGACTCCAACGTTCCAAACACCTGTTTGGGGGACCACATTACAACAACCTCCGGAATGAGCTCACGGCCTCCTTCTCTACTCTCATTCCTCACCCCATCGCCAGCACTCTTCCCTTCTGAAGAGTATGATGGCTACCAGCTCCGCTGGAGAAACCTTGTTTTCAGGCCCGCCGAATTCAAGTATGAAGGGCTCGCAATAATCGCCGTGATAGCCTACTTTGCACTCTACTTCTTTGGGAGTCGTCTGAACGAAAACAGAGCAAGCAGATGGTACGCATGTCCTCATCGTAAATGAACAAGCGCTAACGCAATGCCTGGCACATCTAGGTTCGGTGCTCACTATCGTCTCTACCAAGAACAGTTCAGCCGGCCTGCAAACGGCTCTGTCCTGCTCTCTGATGGCTCTTCAGACTTTTTCGCATACTCAACCGGCAGACGCGGCGTTCACTACATGCACACCATCTTCACCATGCTCCCGCGGCACGACATCTTCCAAATCATCTTCCAAAAGCTGTATGGTCTGACTGACCTGCAATATGCGCCAAAGGATGAGGTTTTGCTTGATATCAAGCTGAGGGACAAGGATGGACTCAACGGCGAAGGAAAAGGATTTGTTTGGGGCGTCGTAGCAAAGAATGAGATGCAGGCATTGCGAAAGCAACGCTGGGATGTTGTGAGTATAGGTTTCCTATCGAATGCGATTGCTTTGGACTAACACGTCATCAGTCGTTCACTAAAATCACTGACAGCACACTTGTCGCGCCTTCGCTGTCAGTCATGGCTGAAGTTGCCGACATTACCGATGTCCTGCTCAAGTCTCCCAGTGGCCAGGCACTCGCGACACTGCTGAATACTCCCTCTGTTGTCAAGCACTTCAAGTACCTGCTCGTACGTAAATGCTACGAGTTTTCTCACTTCGACTCGTTGCTGAAATTCATGTGCTCGTAGGTTACCGACCAGCCAGCTGAGCGTCCTGAGAATGGCCCGGTCCCGGCGAACCAACGCGAGCGCCATTTGCTTCTGTCTCTGTTTGTGCCCGAGCCCAGTGAGGCAGCAGACACCATGCCACTCGTCAAGGAGGTCTTTAATATTGTCGATATCGTGGACCAGAAGCCAGGGTTTAAGATCGAGGTGCGTATACACAGCATTCTCGTCTGTGCTGCTAATATAACTCTGTTATTTAGACTTACAAAAAGCTTAAAAAGTCGCGCGTTGACTTGGACCTTGAGCTGCAGAAAGAGGCGGAGAAGGAGAAGAGAGACGAGGTGTGTTTGTTGGTTGGCCGGACATTTTCAGCCGACTTACGCCTGTTTTAGGCCGAGGAAAAGAAGGCTGCTGAAAAACGCAAGGCCGCAGAGGAGCGCCTTGCGCGCCTGAGTGCCGCCGAACAGAAGAAGGTACAGTAAAGTCTATACCCCATGATTGCACTGCATTTCTGACCTTGTTGGCAGTATGAGGAACGCGAACGCAAAAAAGCCATCAAAAAGAGCCAAGCAAAGGTTGTGCGCAAGTAACCTTGGGATCAATCAACGTGTATGATCATAGCCCCGTGTATCGTCAAAAATAACGTCTACGTAATACATAAAATCCATCGATGCGTGGTATCTAAAGCAAAAAGGTGCAAAATCAAAGGTGAAACCGGTCCGATGTATAGACAAAAGGTGTTACTCTCGTGGTCTTTCAGCCCGCACTCTAGTAGTTCCCAACCATGCCCCGAGTTGGTTCTTCATCCCTATTATACTCTGCATTCCTAGCATCATCCCTTGTTTCGCGTTTACGCCTGCTTCGTCCTCCTCGTCTGAGCCGCTGTCATCCTCCAGCCCGTGCACACCACCCACGCGACGAGCCTCTCCACGCAGAGCCCTCACTCGATTCCGCCCACCAGCAACGGCACGCGTCATGTCCTTCACGCCCTCCTCGAGTCGATCAAGTTGGTATTCTAACATCTCAGAATTCTTGCTCAGCTCTTCGGCTTCCCCCAAGTAAGTGCGTGCGACATTGTGAAGCTCAAACGCTCGAGGGACGAGCGCCTCTAGAGCTTGCTTGTGGGCAGTTAGCTCCCGATCGAGGTGAGTGTTGGTACGTCGCACAGCTGCGAGGGTGATCTATACAAAATGATAGCGTTAGGTCAGTCTCAGAGTGCCCAAGAAGAGCTTACCTGGGCAATGGTGATTGCATGCCTCAGTTTAACCTCCTTGTCACGGAGCGAAAGGTACTGTCCACATAACTCGACGTCTGTGTGCATGCGTTCGACTTCTGCCAGCGTTTGCTTGAAGGATATGGTGCTCGAGCCGCCTGGTGCGGGTGCGTCGCTCAGGCTCCACCTCCTGAAAGGGATAGTGAACCATGAGGTAATGTCATAAACCGATAGTTTGAACCAACTCACCGACGGGCATTCCGGTACGCTGCAGCCGACTCAAATGGGTTTTGACTAGGGGATCTCGGACCGGACACAGGACTCATCTCGTCTTCGTCTCGCTCAACGAATACGTCTCGTGTGTCTGTACGTGTTCTGCCAAACGCTCTACCAGTGAGCCTGTGTGTGGCTTAGTTACCAGTGTATTGAGCGTACCGTTTTAAGACCGGCCGCATTTCGATGGGTCCCATGGCCTCAGCTGACATCGCGGCCTTAAATGACTTGATACTCCCCGGCTTGGTGGGTGGGAAGATGAAGTACTTGCTGCGGCCAAGCTCGGACATGGAGCTTGAGGCAGAAGGCAGACCTAATAAGGAGGATTTCGTAGAGCGAGGCGCAGCTATGAAAGGAAAGCGGGTTAACGTGTCGAACGTCGAGTTGGATCGTCGAACTTACTGGGAGCCTCTACCTCTGGCTCTGGATCGCTCCTATCGAGGAGTCAGATAGGGGTAGATGCGCGTGTTGCGTGACGCTTACTGTGTAAACTTAAACGTAGGCAAAGCATCGGTGCCCTTTCGGGACCTAGCCAGTCCTCCAAGCTCCTTCACCCCGTCCTTAACACCATCTACGACCCCCGATGCAAGTGCATGCATGTTCCCTGCCCCTTTGCGTAGCATGCGTCCAATATGCTCAGACACCTCGTCTCCTTCTGAAGTGTCCTTCTCATCATCCCGTTCCTTTTTGCGCTCCTTACGAGCTTTGCCTGCCCAAACGAACCTCAACGAGTCGATGCCATCCTTTCCGGCGCTGACAATTCCTCGCACAAATGCGTCAATGCTCGTCGTCTCGATCTCAAAGTCTTCCGGCCGGTGCATGATTGCTTTATGAACTTTGTAGGCGTCGGATTTGACGGCTTTCGAGTGGGCTGAGTTGATCTCTCGGAGGAGTGAGAGCGAAAGGTATGGTATGAGTTCTTGTCGAGACTGTGATTTCTGGGTTGGAGTGAGCGTGTGGTTCCTGGCCATACTTATAATGCAAGCGATAGTCACCTGGAACGCCACCAACGCGGCAAGTGCAGATTCTGGGTCGTGAAATGGATCTTTGGGTATCTGGCGCCCGTGTGAATAACGATATGAAAAGGGGGCGGAAGGGCACGTACTGCAGACGCACCCAACGCGTACATTCGCCATCTGAATGTTGCCACTAGGCTTAACATCGCAGCAACCGCACTCGGTTCCAAGACGGCTTCCATTGGCTTTTCCCGGGTGCTGGGATAAGTGTGTGCACTAACCTATCGGCGAAACACGTACCTCGAGTTGGAAGTAAGGTTCCCCAATTCCGTTAACCCATCGTTGCATCCCCTTGATCGTGAGATCACATAGCAACCCATCTCGGTCGGCTTCGACGGGGAAAATTCCGAAAATAACAAGCGCCGCTTGCACAAGACGTACAAATTCGAGGACGACATTATTGAACCCAACCAAAGCTGGGATGCTCGCTGGAATAGCGTACAACCCGAGAAATTTCTCCTGCGTGGAAGCAGGGGCAGGGTCGAGTGATGGAGCGCTACGGCCGGCGCAACCCATTCGAGCTAGGTTGATGTTGGTGAAAAGCTGGCAGCGGTGGGCATCCCAGTCTCCATCAGGGATGAGTACTAGGTTAAGGTCTCCTCGAAAAGAGCTGAGGGAGGTGATCATTATGATGCCGTCTGGGGTCTAGATCACAACGATCAGTGAATAGTCAAGAGCGAGTCTTGGAACCTACTTCATGAGGACGAGCACCGGTCCGCTTGAGATGGTATATGACCTCCTGCAGCTCTTCTTCGGCTGCAGCTGGTACACTGGTTGATGGAGGGGCCAAGACAGCAACATTAATCTGAAAAATCAAATCAAATCAATATTATACCACCTTAGGGATGTTCCAGTAACGTACCACATGGTTTTCGTCGCTGGTAAGGGCGGTAATGGTCGTGAGAGGGTAATTAATTGGGTCCCGTTCGACAAGCCTACGTGTGACGTGTAGTGAAGCTCCAGTGGGTCCGCGCGAAGAGCTGTACTCACCATTTTTCCACCGCGTGGCATTGAAACCCTGTCAATCTCCTGTTGTCTTGGAGAACCCGGAACTTGTCAAAAAGAGAGGCGTGGTGGGGCTCGGGTGTTTGAAGAGTGGCAGACAGGAGCTCATGAGATCGAGATTTGTGATGTCGAATGAGCTTGTGGTGCTTGGCTTTTGCACCAGAATGGGAAGCAGTTAGACGAGCTAGGGGCTTGTCGAACTGAGGTATCAAGAGGTGCCGTGGAGTCTCTGGCTTTAACACTATAGGATTGTGTGGGCGGGATGGAGCGGGAAAGTCGGTGAAGATAGGAGAGTGAGTTAATATTGGCGAGGCTGACGGCGATGGTTCATTTCGGGTGGGTATTGTGAGAAAAGGTAGCGATTTTACACTAGAATGCTTGGACGACATCTTGGGAGCTCACAGGAGAGTCAAGACGTCCAGAGATATGTGTACCCAGAGTCGTCGAATTCCGAGTACCCGAGGAAACTGCAGTAAACATTGAGAGCTAGGCTATTAATATAGCAGCATCCGACCAGCACTTTTCATGAGATGAAGGTCGACATCTCGAGGGAGGTCTGGAAGCCAGGGAAACGCCCCTAAATTAGGTAAATTATGACGGAGCCCCGCCTTATGTGAGAGGTAAGCGCCGGTAGCAAAGCAAACCCAAATCACGTGTGCATCGTCTTGACACATCCACCACCTCTCTATCCCCAGTTCCGCTATGTCCTCGTCTCAGCAGCAGAGTCCAACCGGAAGTGCCGCAAAGCCAGCCGACTATGTCTACTTTGAGCGTTCAACTGCAGGATTTTCTAAAGATGCACTCCCCAAGGCAACAATGGCAAAACTCAAGCTAGAGCACTTTTACAAAGTCGCCGTCGAGTCTGCCATTGAGAGGAACACTCGGTACGTTTTGGACCTCATCGTTTGCCCATAATATGGCCTAAGTGTTGATTAGACGCGTCGAACTCGAGCAACGGCTTCAAGCAGACGCAATGATGCCCGAGGACCGCAAGATGCGGCAACTGCAGAACCTCGGCCGCAAAGAGTCTACTTTTTTGCGCCTTCGTAGGACAAAACTTGGGCTCGACGACTTCAGAACTGTCAAAGTTATTGGAAAGGGTGCTTTTGGAGAGGTTCGTCGCCACCCCAATCGTGTCTCCTTGA
This sequence comes from Ceratobasidium sp. 394, assembly GCA_019616325.1. Taxonomy (NCBI): domain Eukaryota; kingdom Fungi; phylum Basidiomycota; class Agaricomycetes; order Cantharellales; family Ceratobasidiaceae; genus Ceratobasidium; species Ceratobasidium sp. 394. The sequence goes on along the minus strand of WSTG01000050.1, from coordinate 13,391 downwards.
TGCTAAGCTTCTCCATTTCCCCCGTTACCAGGTTCGCCTTGTGCAAAAAACTGATACCGGGAAGATCTACGCTATGAAGACCCTCCAAAAGAATGAAATGTTAAAACGAGACCAGGTACGCTACATACACGTACTATGCGTGTTCGTGTCTTACATATCTAGCCTTTTTAGCTCGCACATGTCCGCGCTGAACGCGACGTTTTGGCGGAATCCGACTCTCCTTGGGTCGTCCAACTTTATTATTCTTTCCAGGATCCAGCCTACTTATACCTTATCATGGAGTTCCTCCCTGGTGGAGATCTCATGACCATGCTGATCAAATACGACACTTTCTCCGAGGATGTCACCCGCTTTTACATGGCAGAGTGCGTGCTGGCCATTGAGGCCGTTCACAAAATGGGGTTCATCCATCGGTAAGATGCACTTGCCATTCTCTGACCAAAGCAGATGTTTACTTGGCCACCCACCTTAGTGACATCAAACCCGACAACATCCTCATTGATAAAGACGGACACATCAAGCTTTCGGATTTTGGCCTTTCTACCGGATTCCATAAACAACACGACTCGGCCTACTACCAGCGCCTCCTGGACCAAGCCAATGGTGTTGTCTCTCCGACTGGGGCGAGCAACGCTGGACGAAACAGCGTGATGGTTAACCCCATTCACCTCACGATGACCAGTCGCGACACCATCCTGACTTGGAAAGCAAACCGAAGAAAACTTGTACGTGCCAATATTTTTTGCTTATGCACTTGCACTAATCGCGCGCGCATGTATGCAGGCTTACTCCACGGTCGGAACCCCAGACTACATTGCACCGGAAATCTTCCTGCTGCAGGGCTATGGAAACGAGTGTGATTGGTGGTCACTGGGCGCAATTATGTTTGAATGTCTTGTCGGCTATCCACCATTTTGCTCGGAGACGACGCATGAAACCTATAAAAAGATTATCGACTGGAAAAATCACCTTGTCTTTCCTGATGATGTGCATCTCAGCAGGGAGGCCGAGGACTTGGTTCGCCGGTATGTCGCATATTTCGTGCCAACACCCTAATGTCTCGTCTAACACAGAGCCTATTCAGACTCATTTGCGGCCAGGATCAACGGTTGAATGTAGATCAAATCAAGCAACATCACTTCTTCTATGGTGTTGATTGGTCAACAATTCGCAACATCGACGCGCCGTTTGTCCCTCACCTGCGATCCATCACGGATACGTCGTACTTCCCGACCGAAGAATACGAAAACGTCCCCGAGCAACCCGTTGGTGGTGATACATCTGGTACCAACAAAGATCTTGCTTTCTTGGGGTATGTTGCTAGTTGCTGTTGCTGCCGTACTGTTGGGCTCACTCTCGGCACAGATACACCTTCAAGCGATTCTCTGCCAACTCCAACGCTTTCTGAACACACCGGCTATCTGTTTTGTGCTATCTTAAATCAATACATACGCATAGTTCTCGTTTTCCTACTTATGCTCGACTATTAATGCGCCAACTGTGAATTTTGCGCGACGCTTTATTTATTACTCCGCCAAGCACAAGAAACCCGTGTGTGAAGAATCTACTGAGAGTGACATACAAATGAGGCGCTCGCATACAAGACTGATTAGTAGCAATACTAAAAATTCATTCAAATCCATGGATAAATATCTGTAGCCGTCATAAAATTCCTCGTTAAACAGTGCGGGGTTGAAGCATGGGTCGGACCTATGGCGGGTTGGTAAGTTTACAGGTTCAACGTAGGGGACCAAACGACTCACCAATTCTACGAAAAGAGGTAGCAATTCAGGTAGTAGCTTAAGTTCAGGCTCCTTCAAGGCATTCTGTGGTGCCTTTCGGCGCCGAGGGATAGGCGTCGGGGACGAGCGTAACGGTCTACGCCCACCAGTGTTGTCCCTCCTAACCGGTGAAGGTGCCTCGTGGCTAAACGAGCGAGCATGTCGTGATTCCGAACGCCCACTAGACTTTGCTGGTGATGGTGCCTCGAGCGATGACCTTGCAGTCTTGGCACTCGCAGTCGGGTGCTGTGCGGGTAACGGTGCAGAATGCGGCGGGGCTGCATGCGCTTCGCTCTCGGCAGTCCCTGTCTCAAAGCTCCCTTCTGAAGAATCCTCCTCGCTACTATCCGTCTCTTCCACCTCGTCACTGAACTCCTCGCTCCCACTCTCTGACTCGACGGCCAAATCGCCCGCTTCGTCCCGAACAGCGTCGCTAAACTGCATGTCGCGCACAATGTCCGCCATAAACTCCTGTGCCGCAGCCTCTTCCTGATCCTCGACAGACGCATTGGCATTTGCACTGCGCCCAAACCGCCTTCGGATCTTGTCTTCATGTGCGAGCTTGAGTTTGTAGTGGTATAGTGCGACGGCGTCGATTTCCCGAATAATCTGTGCGCGTTCTTCGCCGTCTCCATGTGGCAAGATGAACTCAAGGCTGAGAGGTTCGCCGAGGCCATCGCGCATCAACCCGAGGAAGAGCTCGATCCATTTCATGAGGCTGTCGAATAAGCCCTCGCCCTTGGAATGAACCTTGTGCACGAAGCCGTAGAATGCCTGTTCATGTCGCGCAACAAGGTCGATGAAGGTTTGGACGGTTCGATGTGGGTTCATTTGTGACACTAATGCACAATTAAAGACGGGATCGAGGTGTACATGCGCATGTACTCACATTCATCTACTTGTTCCACTGTGCGAATGAGATCATTGATAAAGTTTTGCAGATCACCAAGGGAGTCGGCAATGCTTGCAGCCTTGTAGACCTGTGCAAGAGGGGTATAGAATATTGTGATAATATCCTTCAAAAGTTCAGAAGTGGTGCCCTTGAAGGCCGTATGAGTATGAACAAGTAACTTTCGCGTAAACTCGGAGACCCACCTCGAAGATCAAAGCAATTAGCTGTTCGCGGTCCCTTAGACGCGCGTACAACTTTAGCAGCACCCCCAGGTCTTCAAACAGCCAAGCATCCTCATTCTGCGGACCTTCGTCTTCGTCTGAATCGCTCAAATCAGCCTTGTACCGAGTGTATTCGGCGTGTGCACGGTTGGCCCTCATAACGCGATGAAGCTGGGGGCGATTGAGGGTGGGTGGCGCTTCGGAGCGGAGGATGATGGAAATAATATTCAGCTTTTCTGCTTGTGCGTCAGCCTTGAATAGTTTTTGGATGTCCGGAGGCGCGTTAATAAACTGGCGCATCTTCTCGCACAAGATGGGGTCATCGATTTTCTCCTCGACGGCCTCGATGTCCTCTTGCAACGCCTTGACCTCCTCCGACAGTGAGTTTGTAAACATCCTGCTCAAAGTGTCAGCTAGGATATACGTTATGCGACGCGCTGAAACCCTACCTCTGCAACAAGCTTCGGCCGCCGAACGGGGTTGCCAAAAACAGATCTAACATTCCTGTGCCAAGTATTTAGCTGTGCATTTTGATTACCCAGATAGGGGACGCGTACCTCGAATCATAGCCATAGGATTACTAACTTTCAATATTCCTTTCATCACAAAATATGGCATTAACCCATGGAGCCGCTTTAGATTCGCCAGCGTCTCTGATGCAGAATCAGCAGCAACTAGTTGTTGGAAGATTGTAGAAGCTAGCCTACAATGCGGTTGAATGGGTTGGACACTCAAAATAACGGGTTAACAACACGTACGATATTCGTGCCCATTCAAGCACAGCCTGGTAGTCCTGGGGCAATTTTCGTACATCTGGAGTTGTCTTGATGGTCGCAAAGATACGACTCAGACCGTCTGCCTCCCATCAATTCGAGGCCAGTGCGCAAAGCGTCGCAAGTACTCACCAGCCCCCATCATATCACCTCGCACGCCCCTCACAGCTCCTCGCAGAACTTCCACACGCGCCGCAACCTCCTCTGCAAACTTTTTCTTCCCTTCCTCTCTCACTCGGTCTGCCTCTTCACGCCGTTCAGCATCTCGTCGTTCCTCGTCCGTCAGCCTAATAGGACCACTAAGCAGAAAGCTCCGTAATACAGGCGAACTCGCAATTGCGGACGAGTGCGAGAGGAGTCCGTGCAGATACCCGCGCAAAGTGAGACGGTTCTTCTCCCGAGATAGTGACTGGGGCTGGGTGGAGATAGAGGTTGGTGACCCGATGCTTTCTACCGAGTCATTGGTCGGTACTGGGGTTGATGGGCCAGCAGGGGAGGTAGGGGTTGTGGAACCATAGAGATAGGAACGGATAGAGAATGAAGGATTCGCGCCGTTCACTACTACTTGGCTGCGGTCTTTTTGGGGAGGTGGCCGAACCTCCTCCATCGGGTGGTGTTTCCGAAGCTGGCAGCACCATGAGTAACCTCTCACACAAACCAAATCCAGGCCTTACCTCGTCGGAAAGCGATTTGAAGTCACCATATCGCCGAGACACGAACACGTCCGGTTGTCCCGTCCGCCGGGTCCTAATCACAAATTCCTAACAAGACGATCAGTGATCGGGATACGATGCAGCGCATGTATGCTCACTTCGTGGACCTTTGATCTAACCCTTCCCTTGTCCGTAACAGCCCGCACCGCTACGACATTGACGTCGAAAATCTCCGCCCGCGCGGCACCTCCAGCTGCAGCCGCAGCCTTTCTCCGTCTCCTCTCCGCTGCCCGCTCGATTCGCGCCAAATCAGCTTGACTGAGGCGGACAACCTCCTCGTTTTCGGATAGCTTCATCGCGGCGCCCAAAAGTAGGGCAAGATGCTTTTCGGCCTTGTTCAGAATCTGTTGCCCGTCACCCGTTTGCGTCTCCTCTCCCTCGAGCAGATTGGTTGCAGATGAGAGATTCCGCGCCACGACGGACGCGACAAAGGGCTGAAATTTATTCGGGAAGAAGTCTTTGGGTGCTGCAGCGAGGAAGGGGAAAGTGAGAGCAAACTGGCGGAACATGAATCGCAAAAAGGGCAGATCTTGGCGGGGGACATCGCGTGGGAGGGCAGTAAACGGAGCACCAAGATAGGAGAGTGTCGAGACAGAGCTATTGGACGGCTGAGTGGTGATTATTTTGAGCTCCTCGGTGAATTGCATAGAGATGAGTGTCTTTTTGAGATAATGGGCGCGCAAGGGTGTTAGAGTGTACAAATCCGCAGGAGAATCCAGATTATGAGTGACGGTTCGGCCAGTGGTGGACTTTCCCCCGGCCGTATTGCCCCCTTGGGCACCATTTGCTGGCGATATTGGTGTGTGGGGATGATCCTTGGGCGGGGTGGGGGGAGGGATGTCCGATGGATCAGCGGGGACGGGCGGTGGTAGCCGGTCCGGTCGACTTGGACGTGCACTGACTGGAGTGCTCATAGCCGATGCAAAGCTATCGACCGTACTTGACGTGATCTTGGTCTCTATCAAAGGCCGGGTAGGAGCATCTTCAACCGGTGCACTTGTGTCGATCGCAGGTGGCCGAGGGCGGGATGAGTTTAGCGACTCAGCCTGATCAGATTCAGTCTGAGGGGGCGTAGCTGGAGTAACAGGAGAATAGGGTGCAGCGTCATCCTTAGATTCGCCACCCATGCTTGATACCGTCGTAGTTGTTAGAGTAATGACACTGGTGGGCAAGTCTCGACGTTCCCACTGAGGAACGTGGGGTTTGCTGGGCCTGTTGAACAGAACTGACAGCATCTCAGGATTGGCTCGGGGGAGAGACTAGAGTCCGCTTACCAGTCGGGGAGATATATATGTAGCCTGGACGGTCGCCGAGCTGTGCTGCAGTGGGACGCTAGTTTCAGGAGGCTCGAGGGACCGCAGTTGAGGCTCGGAACGTAGGGTGCGGGCGGAACTCAAGGGTTTAAGCCCGAGCCGATGCTGGGCGGTATTGTGCGCGAGGGGCAAGACCGAGGCCGGTGTGGTTGAGAAATGTTCTTTATGAGGCCCATGACCGATCCCCACAGCGTCACAGCTACATTTAGAGCTCACGTCATTTCCGTAGATCTCGTCACAGCTCCACGTGCGCGTAACAAACATTACGATACAACGGCATACATCGCCTGCTAGTAATACAGCTCATGTACGATTCTTAGTCTCTCCTTGCCTAACTTGTCCAGCCTTGCCTTTGGTCTGGCCCTCGTCCTTTTTGGCTTGCGCCTCCTGCGTGCCTTCATCCTTGGTGTCCTTCGCACCTTCTTTCACATCCTGATTTTTGTCATCCTCTCCCTCTTGAGGCTTATCCTTCTTCTTGATGACAACATATGCGTCTGAACCTTCATCACCCAAAACCGCTTCAATACCTTCTGTGCTATCAGCGGAAAGCTCTCCTCCCTTGCGGCCTCCTAATCACCGCGCGTTAGTTGCATTCGTGTATGCAAACTTGTACTCGCCTTTGGTTGCAAGTCCACCCATCGCCCCCTTGGACACATGTTTATTCTTTGCGTATGTATGCGGCTGAGCACCAACGTGCGTCGACGAAGCAGGTCCAAGAACGTTTGTGCCCGCTAGGGTTCCAATGATGCAAGTACCGACGAGAATGGACAAATAGAAGCGGTACTATAACACAAACCAATGAGCTGAGCTCGGCGGATTCTATAACCCGACCTACCTGCGAATACCACTTGGGAGCTAGAACCATTTAGATTAGTGCCGCATGCCGAAACAGTGCCAAGTACTTACTCCAACCCGCAGTAGTCGCCTTGGAATCTGCGTACCACTGAAACACCACATTTGCGTCAGTTGAGAAACCAAGAACGAGAAAACCAACATACCAATGCGGTGAACCCCGCCCACTGAGTTGCCAGCGCTACTTCAGGTGAAAGATAGAGCGTTGGCCACGCATACAATACTGGAGCAACTCCAAGCGCCAGCCGCTTGTACCCTGAGAACCAGCATCGTAAGGTATACGTTATTTGTGAGAGACCGAGTGCGTACCATGCTCCCCGCCATACTGAGCAAATTCCATCCCCCAGTGGATTGCACCCAAGAAGCCGAGGAGTACGGCACCATACGTGACTTGAACATGCTGAAGCTGGTGCAACGTCTCCAGCGTGGCGTTGACGTCCAACCCGGGCACTGCACCTAGAGGGCAAAGCGTAAGCAGGCTCCCCCGAATATCCGCCAAGCTTACCTGAAGCAGCTCGCGCAAGTTCGCGAGAGTAATACAAAGTTGCCAAAGAGGTCCCGATATACGGAACGCCACCTAGTCGCGTAACCTTTTTCGGCGATGCATTCAACAAACAAACATTCAGCTCACCTGCAAGGCCCATCTTCAAAGCTGGACTTGGCACTGTCTCGGCAATTTCTTTGGTAATGGAGATAAAGTCCTCTTTAATCCCTCCATGGCCTATCTTTGAGCTTCCAGCCACTGCGTAGAGCGAATCAGATACAACACAAGTCTAGGTTGCCAGTATGCTCACGTTCGCGAGTGACAGCAGCGGCGTCCTTTCTTGCCTCCTCTGGAACATCTCTAGACACATTCCCAGCAATCGTTTTGGCCAAATCACCCCCGACGTGCTTCAGCTCTTCCTTTGCCGAATGCAACACGGAGTCTGGCTCCTTGTTTTCGTCTGTTGGGATCTTGTTTGCCATACCGCGCACCGCAAACAGCAGAGCTGGCTGGGAGAAAGCAGGCCGAACAAGGGCGTTGTGGGGAGCGAGTCGAGCCAAGGCGCGTCGCGCGCCGACGTTTGCGCTCATTAGTCGCAGCATGACTAGTTCAAGTCGTGGGAGCTAGGTCCTGCGCGCCCGAACATGGCACTTATATGCTCACGTCCGAGAACTCTTTGGTTCCGCCCACATCGTCATTCTGACGTCGGGTGGAGAGTGTGACCAAAGAGGGATGTGGAAGAGAGGTGCATGGAGTAAGCAGATCACGGGACAGCAAAATAAGGTGCCAAAAAACCCGTCCTGTATTAACATTAATTACATTAATAAGTATGCGCGAGGCGGATGTCAGATGTCGTCAATAGTACAAGTGTTACACAGCAAATCAATATCCATGGATGAAAAAACTCAAGACCTGCATGTCCAAGGCCAAAAACGAAGAAGAATAAATAAGAAAAAATAGCCTCACTGTGAGGATGGCTTGACAGAGCGCTCGCTGGACCCTTCGACGGGAGCCGTCCTAGTCGCGTCTTCGGTAGTCGTCAATGTTTTTGACCCAGATACCGAAGCAGTAGCTTCCTCATGCGTGGCGGATGTATCGGTCGGCTCTTGTGTAGTAGGGGAAGGATGTCCCGCCGATGCATGGTACGAAAACGCACTCGTCACCGAGCGCAGGAACGGCCGTGCTTGAGATAGACCCAAGCTTGGTAATTGGGGTGCACGCCGTGGAGTATTGCTCCCGCCAGACACCGAGTGAAAGCTCAACGAACGAGAGGACGCAGATTCCTGTCCAGAAGCAACAGGGAACTGGAGCATCTCCCCGTGATGGCCGATTGTCGCAGTTGTCATATCCCGAGATACCATGGTAGGGGCAGTAGGAGCGGTGGGGGCATGGCGATCAGTATAGATATGCAGCGGAGGCGGGCGCGATATAGGAAAGGTCGACTCGCTGGTCTCCTGGAGGAACGGCGGGGGTTGTTGTGCCCGAGAGTGTGTGCGGGAGCGAGTGCGTGTGCTTCCAGACGTCGTCGAACTTCGAGCACGCCGCTGGTTTCGGATGAGAATAACGACAATGCCTATGACAGCGATCAGCGCAATTCCAGCAAGGAAGCCGCCGACGATGCCGATGGTCCGAAGTTGATCATTCGACAGCCCGCTGTTTGAACTTTAATAGAGTAAAGAAGACGGATAGATTAAGCTTCTCGGCTGATGGGGCGAACGATACACAAAAGAGCTCTTACCTCGAGGAAGACTCGGTCTCGGGGTTGGTCATAGAGGACGTCGGTTGTAATGAAGGCATGGTTTGCATCCTCGAAGACGAGGGTTTCCTGCTGGGAGTAGAGGCATCGGAGCTCGTTGTGGCAAAAACAAACGTTGCAAGCGTGGTTGACGTGTGCTTGACAAGTGGTGGAACCAACATGAGCGCTGGGTTCGAACAGCGAGATGAAAACCACTCACCTGTTCATCATCTCGTTTTCGCAGCCGTAAACAGTGCACTGTTGGCTCATAGCCCTCGGCAGCCGGCCTACACAGACCCTCCGGCGACTGTAGAGCAGCCTCGGAAGGTAGTTCACCAGCAAGCATAGCCCGGCTGGGGCGGACAGGTCGTGGAGCGGCCCACACTCCGGCTGCGGCCGCAAGCCAACTCGTGCCCAGCGCGAGTTTCATTTTGGGTATCGCGTGATGAGATCGAGGCGAGGTCTTTTACGTGCAGATCCGTGTCGTGGGGTGCGTCAAAGGAGAGGGAGTGCCGGCGGGAAGGGATCCAAACCCGAGCGAAAGAGCAGGGCGGGGGCCTTTTGAACCTGCTCGTGCTCGCCGAATGCCCGAGCCGTCAACCACGGCTGACAGGCAAACAGAACGCGCGGAACAATCTGCTCGGACGGTTTCATTTCTACACTAGTGAAAGGGACCGCACCGAAGTGAAGAATAGATGATCAGTCCACACGTGACCGCGCACTTACCATGTATGGCATAGTCGACCCAAACAACATTCGCAAAGGTCCTTGACCTGACAAGGGGACGTGCAATTGCGCTCCGTAAACGCAAACTGCAGCGTCACCAGGCACCGGGGGTGCACCGCATCGTGCCTAGGATGCACAAGAACAAGGTGTGTAGCGACCTGCTGGTCTCCCGGCTGAGCAACAAGAGCTGCCCGCTGCATGAGGGCGGCTTTACCCGATAAAGGAAGCGTCCCGAAGTAGGCAATACGTCCAAGCTTGATAATTAAATTTTTTTGGTGGACAAGGCAAGATACTCCGATGGCGCAGTAATTCCCTCCGAGTGCCAAGGAGGCGGGTTTAGAGAGGAGTGGATAGCAGTAAATTGATTGGTGCGTACAATGAGCAAAATATCTATTCTTCGGGCCACTGTGCCTTTCTTCTGTACCTGGATTGGTCCCGAAGCCATTGCCTATAACCTTGAAGTGAGCCAATTTTTTCGCCTGCAAAAATAGAAGGATTGAATCCGGAATGAGAGGATGACACGATAGTGCCTGAACGGACGCTCACCGTAAAAGTCCGGTACGGGATTACTACAAAGGTGGAGCGTAAGCGACAACTGGTCGGGAAACCAACATAGTAGCAAGCTTACGTTGCAGTCTGCCGCGATGGATCGACACGGTTCTTCACAATATGTTGATAAAACTGAGCGTCCCGCGCCTCGATCCGAGGCAGTATCTGACGATGTGTCATGCGCCAGAGCGAGTTACCAACTGCATATGCGTCAGGCTGCCGGATATCATATTCGATTTGTTTTGAAATTACCCACTTGTTGGACCTGATGAGTGGGACATGTCAGTATTACAGTCGGTCGGGGTATTTTCAACGTACCAAGTAAATAGCCGAGACCTGCAGTCGCCGCAAAGTGTTAGACAAAATTTCTAGAGATAGGCAACGTTTTACTTGCCCCCGCACGACACCGTCGCTAGCCCATAGATGTAGATGGGCTCCACGCCAAAGATCAACGACGTTGGGTCGCTTTCAATCGAGCCAAAGTACGCCAACCCCGCCCCGAAAGCCAGAAAGCTACTGGGAAGGGTTGTTGCCTGTAGGTAGGTCGATGATGCCACTATTGAAACGGTTCAGAAGCTTGTCAAAGGCTAGACTGACCATTTCCCATCTTCTCTTGCGCTTTCGAATCGCGAGATATTCAGGCCAACTCAAAGGCGGCTCGTTGGCATGGGGTGTGGATGAACTGGAGAGGCGAGCTTGGATGCGCGATCTGCAAGCTGGGGCGTGGCGGACGCCAAAGAGCGAAGCGGTAGACGCTGTGGCGTTGCCAGAACGCAGCCGGAGCGTCGACTGCATATGGAACGATACTCTGGTTGCTGAGCGGGATGTAATACTGAGATAGCGCCGACCACTAGAAGGCTTGTGAAAGTGTGACTGGAGTGAACAGAGGCTGATGCTTTGGTAATCAAAGTGTAATCCATGAGCTCATTTGGTAGTTCATTTACCCCAGTATGGACAGCTGCAAAATATTTCCCGCTTGTCCCGCCTGCCTCCAGAGGCGTTTTTCAGCCCCAACCGGGCCAAAATATCGAGCATATTAATTGCCTAATATGAGCCAAGAAAATTCCCTAAATGGGGCGAGATCAAGGCGATTTGTGTTTCCCGGGTAACGCTGTGTTCTTGAAAAGAACCAGCTCCAAGGTTCAAAAACCACCGCCCGGCTTGCCGTGCTCCGGTTACGTTGGTTGCCTCCTCTGTTTCCTACCTCTGCCTCTGTCTCTTGGCTGGTGTTCCGGAGAGCTTGACGTTCTCATTCCGCACGAACTTATAACAACCACTCGTTTGCTCTGTCCGTCCCCCCTTCCCTGCAATTGTCATGGCTCCCGTCGTTGTCCGCCAGCTCGGCATCGCGTCTTGTGAGTGGCGATCATCCCTGCGTATAGCGTTGTCGTGATACGATCACCATTTTCTCTCTAGCTATCTCTGAGGCCTTCCAGTCGCGGATCTCCACCGCGTCAGTGGGATTCTTTGGCACACCTTCGCCCGTGGTAGTTCCCACTTCGACTCCTCCAGCTCAGTCCACGACTCCCTTCGTGCCGGTGCCTACAGTTACCCCGAGCACATCTCTGGATAGTCTGACCCAGTCGGTTGCTCCCACCACGTCGGATATCGCCACTCCGACGGTCTCGGTCATCATTTTCACTACCACCACTGGTGCCTTGGCTCCCACTACCCCGGCGGTGACCTCGTCGAGTGATCT
>WSTG01000049.1:0-41525 GCA_019616325.1 Ceratobasidium sp. 394 | reverse complement strand
ATTGAATGCGCCAATGGGTACATCCTCCAACACGATTGCTGTTGCTGCTGTCCCAGTGACCATATGAGTCTTCTTGGCAACACTAGCACTTCGGGGTACCCGATTCTTTTGAACATTATCGTAAACAAGCAAGAAATATCGCCGGGGTTCATAGGTAGGATCCGACGCCGTGCGGTAAGCCTGCTCGCCTAAATCAATGACTGCTTGCCGTGCTGATCGAGCCAATCGTCGGAGATGCCGGTGAACAGTGCTATGCGCTGTGCTAAAACCAATCCGGTTGAATGCTCGGAATATAGTTTTGTGGGCATTGCATGCGAAGGAAAAGACACCGGTCATTGTCTGGAAGAAATTCACAGCTTTGTTTCGAAAGCGCAGCAGAATGAAGATGGAGGCAGCTACAGCCTAACAAGGAAGATATTAGAACGAGTTATGTGCCATATGTTTTTCTGGCTCACTAGATTTGGATTCTGGCGCTTTCTACCTGCGCCCTGCACTTCATTCCCTCCCCGAGTCTCATCAAGATCTGAGTCTTCAGCATTAGAGTCGGTCTCCGAAGCTGACTCGGAATCGGAATCCAACTTGGACGGGTCATGTATGCGCCGGTTGAAGCAGATAGTCCTGAGGGTATTCCATATTACAGGCGCCAAGCGTCGAACCCCAGCAATCTCCTCCTTCAGCGAGAAATACCTAAACACATCCCAATTTACGGTCGCACCCTGATGTAATCCGCCGTCCAGTGAGGCAAGATCGTGTGCTTCGCGATCTATCCGGTGGAGTGTTGCTCGAGCGGCCCATTCTTCAATGCCTTCACGTGCACTGTAGAGTCGGGGACTGCCTGGTACACCCGGCAACCCTTCAGGCGGTAGGTAGCTTGATAAAGAAGGGTGCTGGTCGATGTATAAAGGCGCCAGAACTGGGGCGGATAAACCAGAGAACTGAGCTCGACGCAGCCGGCGGTTGTCGAAATGGGTCGAGTATGCGTGTTTGTGCCACAAGTCAAGGATTTCAGCTGGTCGGGTTCCGTGTGCAGAGTGCCCGCACAACCAGCTGGAAAGAATGCGCCGTGAAGAATTGGATGCACTAGAATGGCCCTTGTCTTTGGTGAACTCGGCAGAAAAAACCGTACGGAGAAAGTTTGCAAAAGTAAAGCTCGGGGAGCCGTGAAAATGCGACATGATATATTCGGCCTTGGCGTAATCATCACCAGCGCGAGCTAGGAGCTGAGCAGGAGTGGGATTAACGGGTCTATATGCTTGAGCAGCCGGTAAGGGGTCTTGCTGCGTGTCAGGGGGCACTGGAGAGCGGCGAGGAGTCACTGGAAAAGGTGTTGCGAATCGGTCAGGGGTGATTGCCGAGTGGGTGTAGCTCGCTTGGAACGAGCGATTTCTTGGTAATTGGGTGGCCTGTGATGGACCAGATGGAGATACTGGCACCGAAGATGATAGAAAGGTCCCTGGGGCGGCATTTTGGGGCATAATCGGCAGCGTGGGCGCCGCAGCACCCGCTGGCAGAGATGGCTGGAACCCTACGAAAGTAGCCGGACTATGCGCCAACGGTCTTGCAGGTTTGGGGCAGGGTGCATAACCCACTGATCGACTTTTGGTAGGTGCATTTGGTTGAGGGTGGGAGGGTAGCCCGGGGGGAACCAGGAGCGGGTGATGTTGTGTGACATTCGCTGTATCAGCTCCGAGGGGAATCGGAGAGGAAGCGCCTTCGTCGGGGTGGACAGAAGACATATTCACAGGGCGAGCAGCGAGTTTCGTTGAATGTATGCGCAGTGAGAGCTATAGTAGATTGGATGATATTCGCAGTACAAGACAGAGTGTATATATGCGATACAGGACAATGAGAGAAATGAAACAAGGGAGTAGCAGTGACAATAGTATCTACAGAAGATAAGAGACAAAAGGTTACATTGCTCATAATACAATCGTAACCAAGTCATTCGTTTGTTCTCACAACAACTTGCTCCCCCGTTCATCATATCTGCTTTGGACTGTATAAACTAGACCTACCATTTCATAGCGCCGAGGCCCAATATGCGTGGTCCGGACTTGGGCAATTCAGTGCACGGTCAGGTGTAAGAACAAAGCACACTGATATACATATATTATTCTATGTACAATAGCTCACCCCGTCCCTCCGACGGTAGACCCGACAGATGTGGGTGCTTACCAAGCGGCGGCTATGCCTTGGACCCTGCGATCTCATCGGTCTTTACATCGGTGATCGGCGTTAAGCCGGGTATCGATTGCGGGTCACAGGTTAGTCCATGACTACGCACCAGTCGAGTTTGCGGACTTGGACTGTACCGGGTAGGTCCGAGTTGTTGCGTTGGACATTTTGTTCCAAGAGTGAGAGGACTGCTGGGTGTGCGTCGGTTGCGACGACGTCCCAGCCCAGCGAGGCGAGGACCAGACTGGGTAGTTGTGTGAGGGGCAGTTGCGGTGCTCTAGTGCGAGTGTGCGCACGCTGTAAAGCCGATGCCGCTGCCTAGCTCGATTGCGCGAGGGCGGGCGGACTTGGAAGAGGGAAGTGACGCCAGGAACGCAGAGAGGACTTGGCCGGGGAGCCAGAGCGCAGTGCCGTTGGCAGCTCCGTCGTCGGTCTGAGCGAGCACAAACGTCCAAGCACGGAAAGATATCTCGAGCAAAGGAAGATGTTTTGTATGGTGTGCAGGGGGCATCGTAGTAAATAGCGGAGAAGCAAATGGATTTTTGCTAGCGCCGATTAGGTAATGCCCATGAGGCAGGTGTTGGTGATGCACCAAACGCAGCGACGACCGCCCTCTCCGCGATGAAGGCATTCTTCAAGAGACTCAAAGGCGACGATCGCGACAAGGAGCACCGGGAAAAGGTGCCTCCGCCCCCGCCGCCCAAGCTCAAGGCCGACGACTCGTGGTTGAAGCATATCTCTGCGCCCCCAGCGTCCTTTTCCTTGCCCCCGGCCCGCCCTGCCCACCCGCGTACGCCCACTCTTACTCCCCTGTCCCAAGCACCCACCCCGCCGCCCATGCACGCTCCGACGCCACCACCAGCTCGCGCACCGGCACCGGCTGCCCCGACTCCCCCACCCGTTCTCCCCCCCGTGCCGCCGGCTGCTGCTCCTGCTCCCACACCTGCACCAGCCCCAGCGCCGAGACCCGTCCAGCGACCCCCCTCACCCCCTGCCGACCCCCCAGCGACTCACAGCACCGCGTCGTCACGCCCCAGCCAGCAGAGCGAACACACCTCTCCGGACTCGGCCGCCCGACGCAAGGTCGCCTTCCGGTCCCCCGCCATGCCCCCCGTCTCCCTCCCCGACCCCGACTCTGCGTCGCGCGCCGCTTCGCCACCAGCAGCCGCCCAGCCGACCCAGACGACGACAACGACGTACTACAAGATGCGTCCCACAAGCGCCGCCGCGCGATTTATAGCACAGCAACGCGACTCGCCAGACAGCGCACGGAGCAGTGCAAACACCCCGCCTCGCATCAACACCAGCCGCGCGACAGTCGGTCGATCTACACACTCGCCGACTCATTCGACTCGCACGTTTGGTGCTGCTGCAGCCGATCAGGCGAGCATGACGATCCGGAGTGGCACGCCCTATTCGCACATGTCGGGCGTGAGCGCGATCCAGGCTGCTGCGTCGTGGTCAGAGGCCGCGGAGAACGACCTTGTGAACAACCTCGGGCCACGCGAGCGCACGCGACAAGAGGTGCTTTGGGAGATTGTCGCTAGTGAAGAGCGGTAAGCGCGTCTTGTTGGGCGTTTCGCGGGTCTAGTGCTAACTTGCCCACAGCTACGTTGGGGAGATCATCAAGCTCAAAGAAACGTTCATCGACCCCCTGCTGCATCCCTTTGCCCCCGCCCCATCCCTTTACCACCAGGCAGAGACAACAACTATCCTCGATGACGATCGCACGTCACTCCGCCGCGCCGCATCTCCCGCCGAGTCCCTCGACCACCTTCCCATTGCCGCCCGCTTCATCTCTGGCACACCAGTGCCCGGCCAGTCCTCCGGGTCCACCCACACCCACCAAACCCGTGCTGAAACGCCTCGGTTCAAGTCCCACGCACCGACAATAGGGGATGCAGACAGCTATGACTCGGATGACGAAGACAAGTTTGGCGGGAACCCACGGAGACGGGGCACACCCTCTGGTGGGCGCTCGCCATATGGTACAGCCGCCCAGCGCCGGACTGGATCCGGCAAGGTCCCTGTACCGTTCCCCGCGCGCTCGCAGCAGTCACTTCCCCCTCACTCGCGTGCGGCCGCGTCGACCCACTCGCTCGGCCGCCAGTCAGTCGCCGGCGGTGAGCCAATCGAGGCGAACCGGAGCGGGGCCGTGTCGGCGCTCAAGCGCTTCCAACGGCGCGTTGCTTCAGGCACTCCACGAGGCGATAGTATCAGCGGCGTGGGCGTGACTGCGCAACAGCTCCCCGAGGATTTGCGGATATGCCTCGAGGTCCTTGAAGAGGTTATTCTGCCTGGTCATCTGACGCTCCGGGAGGGGCTACAGAAGCGATATGAGGAACAGTACCCGCTCGTGCGAAGTCTAGCCGATATCTTTGTTGCACACGTTAGTTTCTTTCTATTCCACTCGTTTAATTGGTTCTAACACGCTCTGTAGTCTAAAATACTAGAAGGCTACGCCAAGTACGTGATGCATCTCGAACGTGCACTCGAGCAGGTGGACAACGCTCTGGCCTCGGCGAGCGTCACCAAGCGGCCGCGCAATCAAGACGCGGCGCAATGGGCACAGGTCTGCAAGGCGCTCCAGGTACGTCAGCAGATCCGTCACCGAGCTTTTCTTTATCTGTTGCCCTGCCCGCTTCTTCCCCATCCCGCGTCATCAACACGTGTTGGTTGCGCTATTCTCGCCGTTGGCTTTGATGCTTCCTGCTTGTAGCAACCGCGCTAATTTATTTCAATTGTGTAGCGCCTAGAAGAAGTTGCGGCAGACAAATGCGAAACCGGGCTGGCAATCTCGTTGTCCAAGCCGTTCCAACGACTGCTCAAGTACCCGCTCTTGTTCCAAAACTTGTTGTTCCACACCGACCCGTCGACGTACGAGTATGAGAGCACACTACAGATGGTTGCCGAGGTGGAACGTATTGTGCGCTCGATCGAGGATGAAAAGACCCAAAAAGAGGAACGGGATCGGACGTGGGACGTGTTTGCGAGGATCGAGGGACTGGAAAAAATCAAGGTGTGTTGTGCATTCACTTGATTGAACTAAATTGACTTGGTTGTAGCAACTTGCTGTCCCGAAACCGTCCCGACTGCTCCTGACCGAGAAGCCGCTCAATCCAGACCCTACCACGCCCGAAACGAACCGCACTCTCCCACCCACCGCAGCTGCAAACCCCTCCCCAACCCCGAAAAACGTCAAGGGCAAGTCGTCGTTCAAGCGCTTCTCGGATGTGCTTCAGCCTGGGTCCAATAACGGTGTTGGCGGGAAAAAAGACCTGTGGCTTGTGTCGTTTAACGATGTGGTGCTACGCTGTCAGCGGGTTGGCACTACGACGCTCCCACTTGTTTCGGGTGGAAGTACGAAGCTACCTGAAGCCAAGGCAGACAAGTATGCTACGGTGGGGAGGAGGGCGGCGCAGGGCCGGCCGAGGAATATGTACAAGTTTGTGAAGATTGAGATGTGGGCGATTGGGGATATGGCCGCGCCTCGGGCGGGTATCGTCTCGATGGAAGAGTACGTCAACGTCTCTCTAATTGTATGACCTGTATTGACCCGTCCTGCAGTATCGGTCGCTCCCGCTACAACGAAGGTGGCCCGCGCATCGTCCCCATGCGCGACCACGACGAAAAAGACGAAGACGAAGACGGCGCCGACTCGGACGACTCGGATCGCAAGTCCAAGATGAGTTTTTCGTACTGGGGTGCCGACCGTATCACCGTCCAACCCACCGTGCGCGGGCCGACCGGTGGACGCGTCCCGGTACGTCGCCTGCCCGGCGCACCAAGCTCGTTTATGCGTGACGCGCGCACCGAGTCGAGCGCCAACGCCAAATTCGGTACCCGTCTGCGCGAATCGAGCACAGGTACCGAGAGGCAAGAGAGTCGGGCGAGTGATCGGCCAGGGAGCCGACAGACTGCGTCGCGTGCGGCCGGGAGGCGTGTTGGAGAGAAACCCGCGTGGGGCGCGATTAGCTCGAGCACTACTGCGGTGGGCGCAGGTGGCGGAGCGGGGACGCCGAGCGGACGACGCGGGTCGGCGGCGCTCGCGCCATCGGCTGGAATGACGACACCACAACACCAGCGAGCCGTCAAGACGGTTGCTGCGAGTCCTGCGCCTAGCGTCGACTCGGGTGTTGCAGTATACCTCGCGCAAGACTCGACGGCTCGGCTGGACCGTACGGTCTAGGTTCTTTGATTCGGATCTTTGGATTATCTATTCTCTTTTTGTGTGATTTTTTTACGAACTTGTCTAGTACCGCTTACGTCTCGCGCGATGTCCGTTACCCCCTAGTACCAGGAACAGAATATTCCCCATTCCCTCGCTTTCTCTTTTCCTCTGACCTGTCCGTCGGTTCTTTGTCACTCTTTCCGTCTCACTCACCGCGTCGCTCTCTAATATTACTACCTACACGTTCTCTTCGTCCTCGTTTGGTTACTTGTGTGTGTTTCTCTGTAGGCATTTACTCAGTTTCTTATTTACCCCATCCCCACACTCACTTTGCTTTCCTCTTGACATTTGCTCGCTCGCTATGCTACATTTGTTTCTTCTGTGGTCGACTGAGCATATACCATGCATGCATTGCGGTTTAAGATTATCTATCCTAGCATTCCTTCCTTGATTCGTCCTAGTCACACAAGCGTTTGACAACAAAAGTATACCAATAATAAATGTCGAGTCTTCTCCACACCACAGGTGCCGAGTGTACCCTTCTATCAACCACCACTGTCTATTCGTGACACTATAAGCTCACTCTACATCGTCTAATCGGTATCTGTGTACGCTGCGTTGTGAATGCTCACGCTCCGCCCGCTCGGGTCGGACGCGCAGCCCCAGTCACCACGAGGGATCCAGCGCACGGCCGTCTTGGCGGCTGCAGTAGACGGGAACAAGTCTAGTCGACATGTATCAGTAAACCTCTCTTGGCTATACTGGATCGACTCACTCTGGAAGACTTCACGGATATAATATCCTTCCTTGGTGTCGGGCGTATCGTCGGGAAACTCGACATGCCGGTTCTCAAACGCCTCGTCCGAGACAACGGAAGCAGCGTGGTCTTTTATTCTGCCATGGACGTGAGTCATGAATGTGCGTTAACGAGGGCCATTGCTCACCCGTCGATCCAAGAATATCCTACACCGTCCGAGAACTGCTCCTTTTGGCGCCACAGAATGGATTTTGGCAGGTATGGCTACGCGGGGGATTAGCTTTGGCTAGATACTAGGAAAGAAGAACTCACCTTGCCGTCTGGCGACAGGTCAAACGCCTTCCTTAGGATATACTGCACACGGAGAATGAGTAAACTGGGACTAGTAAAGCATTGGGTACGCACCTTCTCCATCTTTGGCTTTCCGTCTTCGTCAAGCTGAGTCTCAGACCCCTTGCTAAACATCTTCTCCTTGGGGTCAATGTTCATGGCGACTTCCAAAAACGCCTTGTCGAGGAAAGGTACGCGCGCTTCGAGTCCCCAGGCCATGGTCGACCTAAAAGGCTGGATTAGAGGATACGTGGACGGGAAACCCGAGCGAGCTTACTTGTTGGCACGCAAGCAGTCGGCTGTATGCAGGTTCTTGACACGCTTCACACACTCCTGGTGGAACGCCGCTGGTGTCGGAGCCGCATGGAAGTACAGGTAGCCTAGATGCTAGCCTTAGAACACGCCCACACAAATACGACGAACGTACCGCCCAAGATCTCATCGCTTCCCTCTCCGCTAAGAACCATCTTGACACCCATCGCCTTGATCTTGCGACTAAGGAGGTACATTGGCGTACTTGCCCTAACCGTGGTTACGTCGTATGTTTCCAGGTGATAGATCACGTCTGGGATGGCGTCGAGGCCCTCTTGGACGGTGAATGTGTATTCATGGTGGATGGTGCCGAGGAAAGCAGCAGCCTTGCGCGCAGCGATGAGGTCAGGCGAGTTGGGGAGCCCAATGGAGAAAGAATGCAGTTGGGGCCAAGCGGCGAGGGTTGCTAGCATACAGCATAAGTACTCGAAACAAACCCATAGTTTATCTGACATACCCGCTTCGTCGATCATGATGTCTCGAGGAGTTGCAGTCCCACTCATGGCGGCGACACGCTTCTGGCGTGCCTCGAGCTGCGCCAGCGCAACCTTCTCCGTTTCTCTCGCAGCAATGGAGGCGATCAAACTGCTATCCAACCCTCCGCTCAGCAACACGCCATACGGCACCTCGCTCATCAGCCGCTTTCGCACGGCCGCCTCGAGTGTCTCTCGGAGCAAGGTCAGGTCGGCTTTATTCGTCGGAATAGATCCTTCGGCCTCGGAGTCACCGTCCCACCACGTCGGCTGATAATAGCGTTCGGTCGTATCGGTGCGACTATCGTAAACATAGCCAGGGGGGAATGAGATGATATCGTCGCATTCGTCGGCCAGCGCTTTGAGCTCGGACGCAAAGTAGACGGCTCCGGGGTGCTTGGAGCTCCTGCCTTGGTAGAGAGTGGTGATACCAATAGGATCGCGGGCGGCAATAATGCGGCTCGGAGTCACAGACTCGTCTAGCAGGACAAACGAGAACATTCCGTCTAGGAGCGGGCACAACGCCTTGTCTTTTTCGCGATACTAGAACATAGGTTCGTGAAATGAAATGACGGCTGTACAATTTGACTCACGAGATTTAGGATAACCTCACAATCCGAGTGAGTCTTGAACGATTGGCCTTCGGCAAAGCTTTTTCGTAGTGCAATGTAGTTGTATATCTCGCCATTGACAGCCAAGATGAGCTTGCCATCATCGCTGAATAGGGGCTGGGCACCAGTGTCTGAAATGTCCCAAGCGCGCCAGTTTCAGCGCATATCAACGGAACTCCAGCGAGGAGTGTCACTTGCCAACGCCAACAATAGCTAGACGCTCATGTACGAGTACCCCCTCCCTTCCGACGTAGCACCCCGACCAATCTGGGCCACGATGCCTGAGTTTCTTCGAGCATGCGATGGCTTTCGAGCGCCATGCGCCGGGGTTCTTGATACCGTGCACCGCAAAGATTCCGCACATTGTCGAGGGCTTTCTGGGAGGTGGTCTGGTTGAGCTGGAGTCTATATACTTGGCGGGGTGTGTGCTGGCAATAAGTTAGCGATGACTCGGGAGTCGCGGGATCTTCAACGGCGAAAGTTCCATATCCAATTCAGGGTTCGGCCGATGGGGGTTTAGCGCCGTGGCTATTTGATCATCACGGGTGGCTAGCGTGCCTTGGCAGCCAATTTTAGTCTTTGCCCCACGCGACATTGAACGCACGAGTAATAACCATGGGTAAAAAATTACATATACCTCTAGATTAGCCTCACTTAACTCTTGGGATAATTGGTGCTGGAGACTGAGTTGAGCTAGAGTGCACACTTGATATCTTCAGCCTCTCATTCACCAAGTCAGTGGCGCACCTGCTATATTCCATAGACGTATACCGGCCCGCCCATTCCACCACATACGTTGCAATCAGCAAGCCCGAGCTTATCCGGGGTAAACCGGGAAACTACTACTGGCGGCGATCCCGGGATGAGGGCGACGAGCGGGCCGGGCGAAGAGACCCAAGTAAGGCAGAGCTGAGCTGGCGTCACAGACATGTTTTTGGCCTCAATGTTTCAAACGATATACCTTTGCGTCAAATGTTTTCCAGCTTCGGGAGTTGTTACTTTTCGATTTCTTAGATGACGTAAATGTCAAACTCATATTAGACATTCACTCCAACACAGAACAATTTCCGACAAAAGGAGAACTAGCTACTACACAAACCATTTTCAGCCCCAGGTCAGTTTCATCCCATGCTCAGGGTAACGAGTGCCAGAGACAGGGTTGAGCTCAAGCACGCGCTTGATGTCTGCAAGCTCCTGCTCGTCAAGGGTAATCGACGCCGCTGCCATGTTCTCCAAAGTCCGCTCGGCGCGCCTATCGTTGCATTACACATCATCAGAAGGTATCAGATAGAGAAAGACGAGTGGCTGCTTACGAGGAGCCTGGAATTGGGACGACGTGCGGGCCAAGTGATGACACCCAAGCAAGGCTGAGCTGAGCTGGCGTTGCACCCTTCTTGTTGGCAATCTCGGCGAGAGCTTTGACGATGTTCTCGTTCTTCTTGAAAGCCTTGCAATCAAGTTTCAGCCATGAGTTATATACTATCTAAACTTCCTGGTGGTAAAACTTACCTCCTCTGTAAACCGAGGGAATGTACGACGGTGATCTTTCTCATGCAGGGTTTCGGGTTTTATTTTGCCGGTCAAAAAGCCGTGCCCAAGAGGTGAGTATGCAGCTACGACAGCTCCGATTTCAGCGGCCTTGGCGATCACTAAGTAGCCCCAAGTTAGATATATGCGTGTCTAATATGAACAATACTTCACCTTTCCGCGTTTCTTCTTCATATGACCAAGGAGAAACTTCAATTTCGACTGCTGCGATCTTCGCGACCTAGTATGGAACCAACTTCGCTCAGTATAGGGCATAGGGCGCCTAGAGTAATCGAGCATACCTTGCTCGCGCGTTCCAAGGTAGCAGCTGAACATTCAGAGATCCCAATTGCTCCAATCTTTCCAGACTCGACTAGGGGTTGGTGAGCCTGTGAAGTTCTCTTGAAGAGTAAAAGAGTCCGAACCTTGTTTGTTCAGCGCAGCCATAGTTTCTTCTACAGGAACCTTTGGATCAATCCTATCGTGAAAGGTTAAGTTGTATCGCTTCACCGCGTCAGCCGGTACAAGGTGACTTACCGAGCACATTCAAACATGTCCAACTTTTTGTGGGGACCAAGCACTTCGGTGATAGACTTGACATTCCGCTCGATTCCAGCCTCCCTAGTTATTCAGATAGTAAGTACGATAAAAGTTTAGCATTTCATTCTGGGCTTACGAGGCATCAACTTGAATAGTGGTAGCTTCTATATTTACCCCTCCCTGTGGTAGTCGTAGTTTGTGTCAGCTCATGGTTTATGTGCTATCCTGATACACCCGCAGACCCACCTTGACGAACAAAATTGTACGTTCAGCATACTCAGGATACTTGGTAAAGAACTTGTTCAAGAGAGTCAGATTGGCCGTACGGTTGTCCGGCGGCCCATAGAATTCGCCTATGCAGGGTGTGTTAGAGTTGGACAACGAGGCTAGATTTGCTGATCGCTCACCGCTGTTCAAAAACACCTTGACCCCCGGAGGGGTAGCGTCTATGCCTGCCTTGATAGCCTCGAAGCACTGCTCTTCGCTGGGTGAACTGGGGAGTAATGTCATCTATTTGGGGATAAAATAAGTATCATTGACACGAGGTTCTGCGCTTTGTGGCACCGGACGCACCAGCATTAAGCCATGACCAATCTTGAAGATAGGGGTACCAGCGAGGGTTGCCGTCTGAGACATGGGAAATGTACGATTGAAGGGTGCGAAGGCTGGAGGAGGGTGGCGTGTTGAATTGGTTTCCGCCGAGGGAGACTAGAGGCCTTTTATACAACAGGATAAAGCGAACATGGTCAAATTGCTCCTTGCACACTAGACCAGATCGATCGCTATTTCCATGCTGATTCAAGGCGGGCTTTACGGCCTGAGCGGAACCACCGAATATTACGGCGGTACGCGCGCACGACCGCGCAACTGACAAAGCCCCGACGCCGACCGGGATGGAGAACCAGAGTGCGAACGACGGTCTTGAAAATGTACGCCGCCAGTGGTTTGTAAGAGCGGAGCTCGTTGGAGTGGTTTGGGTTGCGGCGTCCGCCGAGAAAGTCGGGGATGAGTATCTACCGAACCCACCAGAATACGCATGCCTCCACTCTCGATCAGGCCCCACCCAATTGTAGCGCGTCTTTGATCGTATTTGAAGTTTATTTATCGAGTCGAGGCACTAAAAAATCTACTCTTACGAAGTCGAGTCGTGATCAGCGACTCGAGTGTGATTAAGGCGCATACAAACAGCACCGGTCACGTGATCAAACGAATCTCAAAAGTTGAGGTGCTATTTTGGTGCTATTCGATTCATGACAAGCGCGTAGAGTACAGAAAACACGTATTCATGATTCACTAACTCCAATTGTACTTTACCGCAGCCGGATTGGTCCGCAAACCATGTACGGGGTTAGCCTCCAGCACACGTTTGATTTCGCCGAGTTCTTCCTGGCTCAAGACGATCGACGCAGCCGCCATGTTCTCCAACGTCCGCTCTGCGCGTCTAATAAAAGCTCGATCGTTAACTGGGCCTTGGAATGTTGCTGCGAGAAATTACTTACGATGACCCTGGAATAGGCACAACATGCGGACCAAGTGCGGACACCCAAGCAAGGCAGAGTTGAGCAGGTGTCACCCCCTTCTTGTCAGCAATCTCCGTGAGGGCCTTGACAATGTTCATGTTCTTCTGAATGGCCTGATATTTCTGGGTTAGTGCGAGTGCCCGCCTGCACTTAAGGTTTGCAATGGCTGACATCCTGCTCTGAGAACCGTGGGATGTGGAAGCGTATGTCCCCTTTCTCTAGCTCCTCGACTTTGAGTTTGCCAGTCAAGAATCCACGACCAAGGGGCGAGTACGCGGCGACCACTGTACCCATCTCGGCGGCCTTGTCGATCACTCGTTCAACCTCGAGGTTAGATGTATGCATGGTCTTGCCCGAGTGAGACCTTACCTTTCTGAGTTTCTTCTTCAAACGACCAAGGCGAGACCTCGATCTCGACGACTGCGACTTTTCCTACCTGGAGTTTTTTTGGGAGGGTTATTTGGGAAAGAGCGATCGAGAGAACTGAAAGCGTGCCTTGCCTGCGCGTGCCAAGGTCGCAGCCGAGCACTCGGACATACCGATAGCACCAATCTTCCCAGATTCCACTGTTAGATAAATCCAATGAGTTAGTCCCGCTCGGCTTTCCACAATCCCCGGATGTAACACTGACCATATTTGTTGAGTGTGGCTATGACATCTTCGGTAGGTACCTGCGGGTCCACACTAAAGCAATTCACAGTGTTAGAGACGTCTGTTCGACATGTTATCACCGCTGGATACCCACCGAGCGCATTCAAACAGGTCTAGCCTCTTGTTCGGACCGAGTTTTTCGATGATGTTGCTGATGCTACGCTCTAGTCCAGCCTCCCTAGTGGGTGTTGCCAGCATTAACACCCCTGAGACCGGTATTCTCGGTACTCACGAACTATCAAAATGGTATCCCTGGGCGTCGATAGTCAATCCTCCCTACCCCAATCGATCAGAAAATTGCTTCAATACTACGCTCTCGTGCCATAAATCTCACTTTAACGGACAAGAATGTCCGGTCGGCATATTCAGGATACTTGGTGAAGAACCTATTCAAAAGCTCGAGGTTGGCCACCGTATTAGGCGGCATCCCGTAGAATTCTCCTAGAATAATATTGCCTGGTGAGAACTAGCCGGTGGAGACGAACAGATGACTGACCGCTATTCAAAAAGACTTTGACACCGGGCGGAGCGTTATCAACGCCCGCCTTGATAGCTGCGAAGCATTGTTCCTCGGGCGGAGG
This sequence comes from Ceratobasidium sp. 394, assembly GCA_019616325.1. Lineage (NCBI taxonomy): Eukaryota > Fungi > Basidiomycota > Agaricomycetes > Cantharellales > Ceratobasidiaceae > Ceratobasidium > Ceratobasidium sp. 394. The sequence goes on along the minus strand of WSTG01000049.1, from coordinate 27,877 downwards.
AGTCGGGATCCAAGTCATCTGTAAAAAAAGAAACCCTCAATAAATCTCCTCGTTCGTCGCAAATGGTGCGTACCATCATCAGACCATGGCCAATTTTGACAACAGGAATACCGGCAATGGTCGCAGTCTGCATGTTAGTGAGAATAGTCGAGTGAAGCAAGTTAGAAGAGTTGGTTGGTTAGGTTCGAGTCGGATGGGTCGCTCGTATTTATATTTTGCTGGCCGCCTAAGCGCCGCCGATTCCGCAGAGTATATGCGGCATGATCGAATCGTCATACCAGCAGGAAGCTGTTGGGCCCTGTTTAACGATGGGGGGAAACGCGTATATTTGCGCGTATCGCTGCGATACGCGCTTGGATATCTAAATTTGGCAGGAGGTGGCGGTGTATTCGGTCAGACGTAACCGTGCCTCCACCAGCTAATCGTTACCTTGTGAAGGCAAGTAACTCCGCAAACAATTTTTAAGTACGCAATCCACATCATTATTATCTAGTGGGTTGTGTATTATAAAGCTCCCGTATAACCTGTATATTTGGGCACACGCTTGCCCATCCCAGACTGCTTAGAGCGCATTTCGACAAGTTTCTGAGTCGCCAGCCGCTCGTTTACATGCACAATCGTTTCGGCTCAGCATGTAAACCTGAGAATTAAGCTGTTACATTGACTATTAAACACCCCTTATACTAAGTATTGCCTATGAGGTTTGGGTTTAAGGCGTTTGTCGCGAAATGCAGTGTGAGCACTGGAATTGTGACTACTGCTAGCTCGAAGCGCACCTGGCGGAAGCATCAAGTTCACCATGACTGAAAACTCGTAGAATCACTTTGTGTAGGTTCCGGTATATCTACGAATGAGGGTAGCTTAGCGTGTCATTATTGGCCTGAGCTGTATTAAGGCGAACATCTTCAGACGGATTAGGCCTGCTATGCATCATCAACTTAAAACGGTACTAACACGGTGTTCAAAAGAAACGAGTTGATAAGTTGCGCATAAACAGTAATATCGTTGCGTACTTAAAACTGTTGGTGTGGTGCGGCTTTACTTGCCTTCACAAAGCAAAAATTAGTACCTAGTAGAATGATGGAGGCGGCGGTTATAGCCCGGTGGCCGAGTACACCTACTAGATCCGGAAATCCAAGCGCGTATCGCTGCGATACGCGCAAACCCACACGTTTACCTTTACACTATCAAACAAACTTCAACGGTCGCCGGCCGACATGACGGATCAATATCCGCATATACTCTGGGGGTCGACGACGCGAGGCAGATAGCAGAGTAGAAATACGGATGGTCCACTTGGCTCGAACTCAACCAACCAACTCTCTCAACTTGCTTCACTCGGATACTCTCACGGACATGCAGACTGCAACCGTTGCTGGTGTCCCTGTGGTCAAGATCGGCCATGGTCTCATGAGGGTATGCACCGTCTGCAACGAACGAGCGCATGCCTATTGATGACTTTTGCAGATGACTTGGACCCCGACTCCTCCGCCCGAGGAGCAATGTTTTGCAGCTATTAAGGCAGGTATTGACAACGCCCCGCCCGGCGTCAAAGTCTTTTTGAATAGCGGTCAGTCTTTCTGTGCACGCTTAAACCAACAGATTCTCACCAGGCAATGTTATCCCAGGCGAATTCTATGGGACGCCGCCGAATACGACAGCCAACCTCGAGCTTTTGAACAGGTTCTTCACCAAGTACCCCGACTATGCCGACCGGACGTTCTTGTCTGTTAAAGTGAAGTTTATAATATGAGGGTACGATGTCGGGGTGGTTCTCTGATTGATTGGGATAGGGAGCATTCGCTATGGATGCTCAAGGATACCATCCTGACAGCTCGTGAGCATCGAGAATGCTGGGCTCGGGAGTCAATACTGACAATATCCGTCAGGGAGGCTGGACTTGAACGCAGCATCAACAACATCACCGAAAAACTTGGCCCAAACAAGAAGCTGGACCAGTTTGAATGTGCTCGGTGAGTATCCAGTGGTAAAAGTATATATCGAACAGACATATCTAACACTGGCGGTTGGTTCCTCCCAGAGTGGATCCCCAGGTACCTATTGAAGAGGTCATAGCCACACTCAATAAATATGGTCAGTGTTACATCTAGGAATCGTAGAAAGTCGAGCGGGGCTTACTCGTTGGATTTATCTAACAGTTGAATCCGGGAAGATTGGTGCTATCGGCATGTCCGAGTGCTCAGCTGCGACCCTGGCGCGCGCAGGCAAGGTACGTTTTCAGCCCCTGCAATTGCTCTTTCTCAACTAACCCTCCCAAAAATCACAGGTGGGAAAAATCGCAGTCGTCGAGATCGAGATCTCGCCTTGGTCGTTTGAAGAAGAAACTCAGAAAGGTAAGGTTTCACTCGGGCAGAATCACGCATACATCTGACTTAGAGGGTGGGTTAGTGATCGACAAGGCCGCCGAGATGGGAACAGTGGTCGCCGCGTACTCGCCTCTTGGTTGTGGGTTCCTGACCGGCAAGCTCAAAGTCGAGGAGCTGGAGAAAGGAGACCTACGCAACTATATTCCGCGGTTCTCGGAACAAGATGTAAGTCATTGCAGTCTGTAAGCCAGGTATTAGGGACCTAATCGGAAAATATCAGGCTGTTCAGAAGAACATGAACATTGTCAAGGCCCTCACGGAGATTGCTGATAAGAAAGGGGTAACGTCTGCTCAACTCTGTCTTGCTTGGGTGTCCGCACTTGGTCCACATGTTGTACCTATCCCAGGATCAGCGTGAGTAATTTGTTTGTAGCAACATCCCGTGGCTTGGCTGACGGTTGAGCTTTTAATAGACGCGCAGAGCGAACTTTGGAGAACATGGCTGCCGCATCGATCGTGTTGAGCCAGGAAGAACTCGACGAAATTAAACGTGCACTGGAGGCTAACCCCGTACATGGTTTGCGGACTCACCCGTCCGTGGCGAAGTACAGTTGGAGTTAGTGGGTTATGAATACGCGTTTTCTGTACTACCTACGTGCCTGTCATGGGTTGGCCAATGCCAATAGAATTCTAGTTTGCACTCATAGTGAGCTTGATGTTCCCGTCAAATGCGCTTCCAGCAATAACTACTGTCCTCGTATTCACGCCGTACCCGCTACGCGCGGGGTCTGAATTTTGCCTGTAATTCCACCACTGAGGGCAAGCAGGGCGACGTTGCGGTCGCGCGAGTTTTAGCTCCTGTATATAGCTTTGAGCAACTGGATTTTTCGAGTTAGTCGGAGGCTACACCGCAATCAGGTCCGGCGGTGAAGTCTACGCCCCAACGAGGGTTGGTGTAGTGCGGGCTAGTGCGACGAAAAGGATGCGATGAGAGCGCGCAAATACGAGAAAACACGATGAAATGCGAGGATATATGCGAAGGCTAAAGAGGGAGAAAATGTTCTGGACTTGTTCTAGTGTTGTATGTGTGCTGAAAACCTTTCATAGTTACATACTAAGCTGAATGATTGTACATGTAAACGAGCGACCGGCAACTCGAAGGGGCCTACCGGAATGGATGAGTGGGCTGAGATGGGCAAGTGCGTGCCCAAGGATATAGGTTATCTGGGGGCTCTGTAGTACGCGATCCACTAGGAAATAACCTCGGGTTGCCAAGCGTACGCACAGGAGCCTTGAAAATTCTTTTCATAACTGCTTTTGTATAAACTTGATTGTTGACCACGGTGTTCTGTAACCAGATACACACTAAGGAAACTGATTCTAAACTACCCGGTTATCATATACTAATAAACGCTGACTTAAAGTCACTCACGGTGCCCCGGCGCGATGAGACGTCAACCCGTTGATTGATCACCATCACCCCCCAGCCTCCACTTCTCTAGAACTTCCCACTCCTGTGGCGGCCCTTCGGTTCTCAAGAGCCACACCTCTCTCACGTGGATCTTGGATATGCCAGCAACAGTAACTCCACGATTGGCTTCGGTTGGCACGGCGGTTCCGTCTTTGTACAACTTTCGCACCAGCAATTCTTTAAAATCTTGACTATCGCCGCCGTAGAAGAGAGACAAGTGTGGAAAATACGAGCCGTCGGGGGGAAGTGATCTGCCCAAGCTCTCTCGCACAGAATCGTGAAGCGATTGTAGCTCGGGATTGGGACGGATGGCGATCAGCACAGACTGAAAGTACGTTTCGCCAGCTTGAACTTTGAGAAAATCCAAGGTCATAGGGGCAAACCTATCAAGGTGTAGCGAGGGAAACGGAAGAGGCGTCGAACTGGGAACAGACACTAGGGTGATATGAGCCTGGAAAGCAGGTCCTCTTGCATCCTTTGCGAGCTGATCAAGAACTGGCTGCAATCGCTCGTGTTCGTCTTGCGACGGTACAAGCCACAGGGACAAACCTACAAAATAGTTATGAGCCGGCATTCTACTGAAATCGAATGTCTTTACCCATGTCGGTGGTGGTCATGTGTGGGGTTAATGCAGATTAGGTAAGGTTCATCCCAATCTGATCGGCACGCCTCGCTGTCTCCGATGTCGTATAAAGCCCGCTACGGTTAGGCTCTTCCTCCCACCACCTCATCGGCAGAGCACACCATGAACATGTTTCCGACGCTCGAGGACATCAACGCCCATATCGAGGCGATGGAGTCGTATGTGGCAAGCCACTTGCCCAACGCCCCAGAGCTCCCGCCGGTGCTTGGTCAGGTCTGGGTTCGCATGCGGGACGATCTTATGCGCTTTGGCCCACCAAGTATGCCAGAGCTCCCGGCTTCTATTAGTAGCGTGTTTGTGGAAGTGCCTCCATCGCGACCTCCCCCACCAATGGTCAGGCTCCCTGCTGGACAGCGAACTGGTGACTGGCTTTCGAGGAACAAGTAGGTCTAGTATCTATATTTACTACAGCTCTTTTGATATTGTTTAGATGGCCTGTTATTGGCGTGGTGGTAGGGAGCACACTCTTGGCCGGATACTTGGCAACACGTTCGACTGGCCCCGAACGGAGCAGGCCGCGATTCCGCATCCTTGGCCGGATGAGGAGAAAGACGACCGATTTGACCAGCGAGAGGCGCGAAATTATACGTAGGTTGCTCATCATACTCGCCTAACTACTCCCCACTAATCGCGTTGTATGCCTAGTTCTCTTGGGCGCAGACCACGCCTTTGGTCTTGCCATTGCGCGTGACCTGGTCTCGCGAGGTTATGTCGTAATAGCCTCTGTCGCTCGCGCCGAACTAGCAGACGAACTCGAGTCCCACGGTGCAGGCTTCATCCGTGCGCTCGTCCTCGACTCCAAAGACCCGACGACGCTCAACCCGTTCCTGCGTGACATGCGCGCCACACTTGGGCTCCGCTTCCCGCTGGGCACGGCCGGCGACCCGTACGCCTCGCCCGCGTCCCACGCGCACATCGTCTCACTCGTTTCGTTGCTTTCTTTGACTACCACGACGGATCCCAACGCGATCGAAGCGGATGATACGTCATTCATGCCCTTGTCCAGCATGTCTCTTACAAAAGACTATCTCCCCCGCCTCATTTCAGCCCACGTGACGCCGTTTGGGATTATCCAGGGCGTACTCCCGCATTTGCGCAATACAAACAAGTACATGCCCAAGTCCCACCCGAGCATCGTGGTGCTCCAGTCGGCATACACCCTTGGCGCAGGTCGCAGTGGCGCCGACGCGATCGTAACTGCCGCCAACACCACCTCGCTCGATGTCTTTAGACGTGAGCTACGCGCTCAGGGTGTGGACGTGTTCGAGCTTGATGTGGGCTTGATTGATACGCACGACGTTGTTCCTCTCGGACTGAGAAAACGCGAGGCAGCGCGCAGGGAAAAGCTTGCGAGACAAGTTGGACGGACGCCGAGCAGCTTCGAGGTTTTGGCTGATGCTGTGGCTGAGGTTGTCGGCCCTCGAAGCGTCATTCAGTGGTGGAAAGGGTCCAAGCGGCCTGTCGGTGCTGGAGGTACGTTGTTTGGTTTACGCTCAATCGGCCAACACACTAACAGTTTTGTATCAGCCCGCACGTACACTCTCGCCTCTCGTCTCCCCACACGTGTTCTCGATTTTCTCCTTTCCTTCCCACATGGCCTGCTTGCCCTACGGAAACCGAAGCCCATCCCGATGAATGCTGCGGATAGTTTCCAGCCCCCTCGTATCTTGACATCCTCTCTTCCTCGGCCCGAACCTGAATCGACGCTGACTACAGCTGTGACGCCCTCAACCGCAATGACGAATTCAGCCGAACCTTCTCCGGCGGCGGAAGGCTACCAGGCGTACCCTCCATACAACCTGCCTGCTGGTTCAGAGGTATGGCACACTGGCAACGAAGAGCAAGATAGCTGGGTGAGCTTGTCTGGACGGGGCACCCCTGCCCATATGTGATTACTTTCGACATGGCTGGTGCTTTGCTTGATTGTGGATATGCCTTTTGCCTCACTCCTACTACCCATGGCCCGCTCAATGAACACTAACGATTGATCCACCTATGTTTGAATTGATAACAGTAGTGTACTATGGATATGCCATGTTCCCAACTCAATGCCATGCTCCTGATACATGCTATGCGTAGGGAATACCTGAAACGAGCCAATAAGTTTGGTGAAAATCGTTAGAGTGGTATGCATACCGTTTTGCAACTGAAGAAGAGGCACGTTAATATTTCAGTGCAGGTGGGTTGATAAACACTCACCCTTTGGAACTCATCATAGACCGTACTCCTCATGTTCTCATGCGCGTTCTTGATTATGCTCATCATCCAGTCTGCAGCCTGCCTCTCGTTCAAATGCGGAGCAAACCGATCTTGGAGTCTCTTGATTGTAGGCTCGCCCTTGAAGCTCGGGAAATCAGTGCCCAGCATCAACTGAACCGTGTCAACGAGCTGGATGACATGAGGCCGGATCGCTAGGAAGGCTTTGACAGTCAGTTGAACGAAAAGGTTGAAACCTTGCGAGTTGCGTCCGCCCATGAGCATAACCATTTCGTGGTTGAGCTTGAAAGAGTTGGGTTCGAATTTAACACCCTGGGTAGGCGAGGAGTGTTAGAACAACCAAACGAAATCTAGCAAAAGACTTACTCCTGGACGTATACATCAGAAAATCGAAAGGCAGGTTAGCTTTAGCTATTGGCGGATTATCAAAGGCTACTTATCTATGTCGAACAAGAATCCAAAGTCTACTCGAACCGATCAGCGTTGTCCGGCGGGAGCATTTAACCAAAGATACTAGCCTATATGCACGATGTGGCCTTCTCCATCAATCATGATATTTCCGTTGTGGCGGTCCTTGATCTGGAGGATATAGCAAGCCACGGAATAGGCAGCCATGGATTGAATAAAGTTCAGCCGAGCTTTCTGGAACGCGATCGTATCCGGTGTGCCGTATTTTGAGACAAAGAATGCTGATAGGTCGTTGATTTTTGCGCGGCCCATTTCATCGCGAGAGGTAGCGTTCGGGACCACGTCGATAACACCGCACTGAAGAATACAATCAATAAGAATTTAATGTGAGGGAGGTAAGCAGGCTTACTCCAGGAGCCGTAGCCGTAACGCGATAGGGGTACAAATAAAGCATCAAGCCAACGCTTGTGAAGATGTTTTTCATCATGGCAATGATTTGCAGAGCCAATACATCTTGTCGGCAGTCGTCGCCAACTTTGAAGATTGCTTGCTGCCATACATCGTACTCCTTTTTGACTTCGATATTCGCACCGGCGCCTTCGAGCACAGAATTGGGGTCTGTCTCGATTTCGGTGCGTTCCTTGCGTACTTTGAAGGTAGCCATAAACGGTGCCTATCCGAAATATTGGCCACAGGCATTCAAACTGGAGGATGCAGCTAACCTTTGCATGGCTTTGCAACGGACGACCGGATCGTTTGTCAATATCGACCACAATCCCGTCAGGATTACTTGGGAGGTAGCATCCAACTTCCACTTTGATCTTTGCCATCTCTTCGTCGATCTTGGCCTATTGGATCGTATCAGTTGTGCTGAACGCATGATACGAGCAAGGCAAAAGATACCTTTTTCTCTGGCTTGGTCTTCTTGATGTACGGCTTGAGTTTGCCCGAGATCGAGGTAACCTCGTGGAAGAAGCCAAACTCCTTGTTGTAAAAATCGCGCGCTTCGCCTGTAAGTGAAGCAACGACCATGTCCGTCATACGGTCCAGCATGGGTTTCATAGGGTCCTCCTATCAACACATACGGTTGAGCATCTTGGACACGGGCTCAGACTGTGTGCTTACCACTTCGGCAGCGTCATCTTTGTAACAGTTGGCCTTCATGTTCCAAATGATTTGATGGCAGAACAGTTGAGAAATCTTCGCCGTTTCAAAGATGAACCGTTCCACGTAGCCTATCGTTGCTAGTTAGCCCGAGTCAGGGAGGGTGCATAAAACCAACCGTATGCATCACTTCTTAGTGCTTGAACGACTTGCGGCACATAGAAGAAGGTTACGTCCACTGGATGCTGCGCGAGTACGCGGTGTGCATATTGCAGAATAATAGGGTCATTATCGAACTGTGGCTCGAACAGCTTGACTGCGATGACTGGCGGAACAGGATCCCAAGCAAGTAACAACTGACAATTGATTTAGTTGAAATGTTGACCAGATTTGGACTATATGCGTACCTTATGGTCCCGCTTGTGGTTTCGGGAGAAACGATCGCCGATGAAGAATTTGACTGCCTCTGGAACATGTAATGCCGAGCTGGGATCAGCTCGTAGAAGCCGAATAAGTTCTCCTTCTACAACGGGCCGTTTGAAGCGCTCAGTCATGTGTACAGCAATAGCTGCATCGATACTCCAAGCCGTCCGAACTGCGTTACGCCAGCCGTCCTAGAAACAAAAGCGTCAATGTAAACACGCATTACAAATATTCGGGGATATAACACACATCCGCCATACTGCGTTCGCTATTGCTAAGATAGTCCGCTCCTCGCTTCGGGTCATTCGTCGGATTGGCCCACACCCGCAGTCTGCTGATCTCATTCTCAATGAGCAACTTCAGGAGGCTATTTTGGGCACGGTGCTTTGTAAGGTATGCTAAAACCGAGTTCAAACGTTTTGCTGGTCATACAATGTTTGGGGCATACCTGGACTGCGTGACGCCACTCGGTCAGGCTGAAGGCTCGAGGTAACATGGTCCGCTCGAACGCTATCTTGTTGGATCACTTCCAGGAACTCGTTTAGTAGCCTGATGTCTGTGTTGACCTGAGCGAGGTTTGCCCCAAAGGACCACCTGATCATTAAATTTAAGGTTAAAATTTTATTCGTAATATTCGACCTGCACTCACTGGGGGCGCACCGCAAACCAAGAAAGCGCGGCTCGGTACAATGCTTCCCGAAGGCGTGCTTCAGGGTATGTATCCATCAAACTACTTCGCAGAACCTCAAATCCAAATATCAGCAGGCTGAAACGAGATTCACGAGCAAGGGGATGTGTGCTGCAAAACAAATTTAAGTGAGGAATAGGAGCCAGGAGCAAATACTGTACAAACCTGAGTGTGACGCCTTTGCGAGTAGACCGCAAAACAAGTCGGAGCAGCAACTGCATCAGGCCGGGATCCCTATACCGAACAGCTTGGAATCTACTCCGCAGCATTTGCAGCAGAATTGTATGCGGAACTAGGAGCCTTCGAGAGTCTGCAAGCGCCTGGTCCATCTCAGTTTTGTCGGTAGGGTTGTATTTGACAGGATGCTTGAAGGGGTCTGCGAAGCTTGAAAGGGAGTTAATAGCATGAATCGAAGCCGGGAAAGTTTAATACTAACTCCATTCGGTTGGAGAAGATCCCCTTTTTAAGCTTGATCGTGCTAGCCCATGCCGTATTAAACTCGAGCATCAAGGAAATTTCTATGTCTTTTCGCTCTCCAATCAGCCAAGTCCAAGCGTCGATTCCGGTGGAAATTGTCGCTGGAGTAAAAGCCGCGAACGGGACAGCTACCAAGTAATGGAGCAGATCGAGATCCGGCTGACGGTTCGCCAAGTCAGTATAGGCACAACCTTCGCGAATGATACACGCACCTCAGGGAGTGCCATTAAAACTGCAGCGCAACGAAACAGAAGGCGGCGCAGATCTTGAACCGTTAATTTGCTAGTACGTTCCCTGATTTCAGCAACTGAAACAGCAAGTTTTGCCTTCAAAGCCTTGATTTCAACAAACGGCGCCTTGGTCGGAGGAGGGAGCTGGATTTCTTCAACGCCTAGATCATCAAACAATTGAGCGTAAACTCAGAGATCGAACAGCGCGAAAACCTACCGCCACGATTTGCCAGTCGAACGCCCCCAGCTTCGCCACCGAAATAAGCTTTAGATATTATCTGGCTGGACAGTGCCCGCGCCCGATCTGAAATATATATTTGTGCGCCTGGCACTGGCACTAGATTCTGGTCAATAGGGTACACACCAAAGGGTTTGTGCCACATACCTTGCTTCTTTTCGGATGGCGAAAGCGTCTTGGCAAACTGGAGGGCAATAGATGCGCCAAGCTCAGCGGAATCTGCGGGCGAAACGATCTTGGTATCCGCGAGGTAATTCTGGGAGAGAATAGTATTAGCATTTGTGAATTCACCGTACAAGCGACCAGCTAACCTGAAGTGTGGCTTGAATCTCAATGGGCGCGCGAGCCGTGGCAGTTTCTAGCCACTTGTTGGTGTGTTTGTATAACTGAGACAAGACGTCATTCCGTGAAGCGTATGAGTCTGAAAGTTCAAGCCTGATATCGGCCCTGGCGGAGTGATACTCGTGTTGGGGCGTGTACTAAATTGCACAATCATCAGCATTGAATTCACAAGAAGAGTGATAAATCCTACTTCGTCCGTGAATTCGGCCTCGCATGCACGATGCATCAGCGTCAGCACTTCCAGAACTGCTACCACAAACGGCGGATCGCACAAAAGCGAAGGGAAGGCGTTGATCAAACGCTGCAAGTATTTCATAGCAATATCGCGAACTTGAGCGATTCGGTGTGTGGCTGCGACAAGGAGTTTCCGCATTTCTTGAGAAAGAGCAGGGCTGATAGAATGCTGCACAATCTTTCGGCTAAGTGTATCACCAACAAAGTCACGGATAACCTACGGCATATCGTTAGCGCATATACTTAGAATTTGAATTACTCTCCAACCTTCTCAGAAATCGCCTCCATACAAGAAATAAGAGGTGCGTTCTTGTTGATGCCTCCGTTCAAGAAGTACCAGACAAGCGACGATGGGAGGAACATCTTCGCGCGCATGGTCTCAAGATCATGCATAGTCAACAAGAATATGATTTGAGTGGGCGTCAAGTAGCGAATATCTGCGCCTCGCGTCGGAATAAACTTGTTCAAAGTCGCACGATGACGGCCAATCCCCTGTTGGATGTCATGTTAGCTGGACGTCGTCTTTAGAATATTAAAGTTCACATTTTGCATAAAATCGTTCCTGAAGACCGGGTTATATTCGATCGCGTTGGTCAGATAGTCCGCGACTTCCTCAAGTACGACGGGCGGCGTTTTTGCAGCAATTCTTGCCATCGCAGCATACTGCCACTCGTTTATAAGATCGGCCTTGTCATCAGAGCTGAGCCGGAAAAGGCTGCAAATAAACCACATGTTGCGGAATTGGGCGACCACCTCACTGTCCGCGTTGTGGTGCGGATGAAAATCGGCATGCGAAACGAGCGCATCGATGGGCAGAGTCAGAGCAACTAGCTCAGCCAAGGAGTCGGGAGACTATGGCAAATGAGTTAAATAACTCGGATCTTAACACAAAAATGTCTAGGTCACTCACAACAGTTGTGTTCTTGCTCTTTGCTGCCTGGGTCTGAATCGCCGTGCCCTTATCGACGAACATGGACAATAACTCCATCAAGTAAGTTTCGTACAACTCAGGCCTGGATTTGAGCTCGTGAGCCAGTCGGGTTTGAGCGGCCAACACCTTCAAGTCGTGTTAGACACGAACGCACTGCACAAACGAAGGGACTTACCTGGTTGCTTGAAGACCGTACTTCTGAATTGGATTCCTGCTCTTCGACCGTTCGGTTGATTTGTGAGAACACCCGTATGATATCTGAAAACACATTCTTGGGTGCCGCAAGAGCGAGGTCTACCAAGTTGAATGCGATCGCCCCTTGCACGGCGGGATGGGCCGATCGGAGCCGTTGTAGCAAAAGTGAGATGCACAATTTGGTGACCTACGCAAACAATAATTAATAGTAAGTCTCGTTAGTAAGAATAAAAACTTGCATCCTCTCGCTTGAACGCCAGTGCAAGTCGAGTTACGACTGAAATGGTGCTGATACCAATAAACCGCTTTTCGCTCTCGGTCTTTCCTCGCAGCCCAGACTCGGTAGAGATCACAGTAGATGAATCGGTGTTGTGGATGTACGGTGAAAAGCCGAGGTCTGAATCTTGGTTCGTGGCGGTAATATAGTTCAACAGCGAATAGATGAAGGATAGAGCGAAATCATCGCCAGGGGCCAGCTAACACGCCAAGTTATTAGCAGGCAGTCAGTTTGGTGTATACGCTGCGACTTGCCTCGATGCACACTGCCAAGCAATTAGCCGCTGCTGCAAGAACTGTCGGAGCGGATGGGTCGTTGACGAAATGAAATTCGAACAAGGGCAAAGGAGCAGTGATAAACTTGCGCAAGTGATGAGCTATGGGGCTCGCGAGCTCAGGGAAACTGGAACAGATGATGTAAGTGTTAGCCAATGGGAGAACCAAGCGATCATACTTGTGTACGAGCACAGTGACCGAAGTCAACGCGGCCTCTTGCAAAAGGTTATCATACGCCGGAGACGCATCGCTAAGCAAAAGCTTGAGCTGGCTAAGCAACCCGCCGTCCAGATCTTCAAGTATAACACAGCAAAGAGTAGCCAGTTTCTATGAACGAGAGATAAATGTGCGTCCAGGAAATCAAACGAATCACGCACCAGGCTCTCGGCCATTGTCTCCCAAGAGTACGTATCATCGTCAGGATCATCTTCCATATCTCCGACCTGCACGAGTAGATCGTTGAAACATTTCATGGCAGAGACGACGGTTCGTTGGAGGTGTTCTTTTGCTCCTCGTTTTGAGACATCCATCTCGCTGCCTTTTTGTCGCATCAACGACGCCCAAGCAATATTCGCCGCCTCGGCATCGTCTGTCAAAGCTACCGACGGCATTTTCCTCTTTCTAGCATGCGAGTCTCCACCCAAACACTGTGGCGGAGCCAACCCCTGCGCGAGCGCGGTCCACTGAATCTCGACAATACTGCAGACAGCAAAATATCCGGACAAGGGCCGCTCATTTGCTTTATACCGAGCCAAAAAGGTCTGGACGTAAAGAGACAACGCTGGGTCGTCTTCGGCGCGTTGCAAGAATTCCTCCACAATCGCATTTAGACGCTCCACGAGTTTGGTCGAGAACAAGCCAGCGAGAGCTTGAGAGCACGCAAGCCATTCAGAGAGCTGCCATGGAAAGGGCGTGGCGGTCACAGCGCGATACAGACCGTGGAACGCGGGCGAGACGTGAATGATGACCTCAGCGGCTGCGAAACCGTTAGAACCCAGTAGGAGGAATTCGAACAAGTTTGCACACACCTGGTTCCTCGCCCATCATCTTAACCGACTCTTCAGCAAACATTACGATCGCCGCGAGCACCCGCTCGCGATAATCCGGATGCTGGGACGCAAGTCGCAAAAGGGCGCAGACAGTTACGAACACGAGTTCGTCGGGCAGCGACCAGTCTAGGTCCCCACTTTAATTTTCAGTGCGCAACATACCAAGCATCGTACTTACCGGTCCAAGCTAAACTCCGTTCATAATCGATATGTGGGACATCGCGCAGTATCCCAATCAACACAGTCACCGTACTATCAACATGCGACGCTGGAGCAGACAACGCAAACTGCCCAAACGCAATGTTGCAGTTGATTCTCGACGCAGGCTGCGTGAAAATTAGCGAGTAATAACAAGTTGGAAAAGACGTCATACATACCATGAAGACTTTGGGCATGGCCTCTGTGCCATTCGTCTGTACGTCTGACACATCGCGCGTCACCACTTTGGAGGTGATAATCTCAATAGCCTCATCGACTTCTTCCTTTGGGTCTCCTGCTTCGATGCTGTCGCTAATGTTCTGAGCAAGCTCGGTGAGAATAAGCTGATGCAAATTAAAGTCGAGCCTACGGTACGACGCGTCAGTGAGAGTGTAGGATGTATATGGTAAAGCCACCCACGAATCCATCCTCAAATCCCATGCAAATATAATTCGACGGACGAGGTTGATGTCAGGTTTGGCTTTATGAGGGTATTTGATTTAGGCGGGATTTGTTTGCATCACGTGCTAATCAATTTGATCACGCTCGGAAAATATTTCAGGCAATAGTCTTTGCCCGATTCTTTCTAGCCAGAGCCAACAGCAGTTATAGTACATCAAAGCGTTCATGACAAGCGAAGGTAGGGGAGTGAAAGTGTGCGCAGGCTTGCATGCAAAAAAGAGGGGACTACAGTCATCTATCATGTGACGAGACGCTATCACGTAGCGAGACACTGCCACTCAGGGTCTCTTGCCGTGTCCGTACATAACCTAGTTTTTGATCTTGCACTTTGTTTTCTGTGGTTGGTTGAGCCAAATCTTCTCAAAAGGGTTGCATCCAGCTCACCGATGAACGAGAGCAGCTCATTCAGGAAGTTCTTACACGGTGCAAGCCGTCCCATGCCCATCATCTGACCACAGCTAAAGCTCAAATTGTCTGCACATTTATGGTAGACACTGCTAGGAAAGAGTGCCTGTTCTCACACAAGCAACTACAAGAACACTAATCTGGCTACACATCCCACTTCCCTGGAGGACCTTGCAAGGTTGAAGAAACTTAAGCCAAAGTGGCTAACATCAAGCAAACCAAAGGCTGAGAAAAGGTATCCAAAGCCTGTAATCATGTTGCCACACAATCCGAGCGATTTAAATGTTGATGGGAGCAATAGTAGCGACGATACGACTGTGGATGGGTCGAGTTTCATGTTACGTTACGTTGAGTGTCTCGTTACGTGATAGTGTCTCGTTACATGATAGATGACTGTATATGATATGGGGAGACGCAGTATTCAAATACATAAGTGGGGGAGATGGCCTTAGACAAGAAGCACAGGAGGGGAAAAAGAAGTCAAAGCACAAGGGGAAAGCGAATCGAAAACGAAGATAGCGGTAGCGGTTTTAGGACAGAGCGATGAGCGGTCACCGGCTTGCGGGACGTAACCAAAATGGAACAAGCATGAGCCGAAAAGATCAGGCGGAAGACGGAATAGGAGAGCCGTGCATCGCCGGTGCAGGAAACTCGACTACCTGATCCGCTTGCTCGCAGTACTGTGGCAGCCAACACCCAAACAAGTCCTCACGGCGTTCCCCATTATTGTGGAAGAGTTGAGAATATGCGGGAAGATACGGCGCGTTGCAAGGTACCGACTGCGAGCTTGACGTGGGAGACGATGCCTCTGAGTTCGTGCCAAACGGTGACCACAGCGAAGTGACAGTAAACGACAGGGGTACCGTCGCATGTGCAACTTGTCGAATGGGTGTCCGGTCGGCTGCACCCTCTGGGGGAATGTACGAAAGGTTGAGGCCGACCCGAATCTCGTGCTTGACACGCATATAAGGTGTGAACACTGTTGGGACAAGTTGGCGAGCTCCCTTGGGCTTGGGATGTGATTTCCGGGTGGTGGGATCAATCGACACTACGGTATCCATCTTGGCCCATTCGTCGTTCAACTCGAGCCCACCTAGAGAAGGCTTGAAGCGAACCCGGTCCCCGGCGACGAGGTGTGTCTGCCTCGTCCAACCGACTGCAGAATCATGCCGTGCGACAAGTCCAAGAGCATAAAGTGATTGCCAGGGATGGGGGTTAAGAAGAGGCTCGTGAGGAGGTTGCTCAGATTGGGGAGGGACAGGGAAAGCATTGACATAGAGGAGCATAGGCCTCGAACTAAAAACCACCAGTCAGTTGAATTAGGGGAGAAAGAAACAAAGCTACACACCTAAATTTCTCGCTTTGGTCAAGCGCAATCTCAAAGTCATCCAGCCTCAACGTGCCCAAATTAGAAGATCCAGGAACAGTTGATCGTACCCGGAGAGACACCGGGACCCGTTTTTCCTCGCAACCAATGTGCTGCGGAACCGTGACAACGACGTCAAGGCTTCGGAGCAGGTCAATTGGAATATCAGAGTCTGGTTGGCGAATAATCGTCGTCGCGGGATGGTCAATCGGAGGGAACAAAGGAGCATCTTGCTCAGATGAAAGCTCAAGCGCAGGATTAAATGGTGGCGAGCGGTGGCGAGTCACCTCGATCAGGACACGGTTCGCTTCAACAGGCGGTTGTTTCGTGCGAACCAAGTTGTAGAGCGAAGACAAGGACCAAGACGAGCATTTTTCACTATCGGCAAAGCAAGCAGTAGCATGGAGCGTGTAGCCAGTCCCACCGCCTTCCTCGCCACATTCTGTCGTGGGAGGTAGCCACCCGGGAAGCTGGAGGTCGAACACAACTTCCCATTGGTGGAATCGCATGCCAGACGGGTGATGTGGGTCAGCTTCGGTGGTAAGAACGATTCGACGACCTTGGGGGACGAGCTGTTTCGTGATACGACATATCCGAAATCCGTCATAGCCAGCTTGGGATGAAACTGAAATGCTGAAATTAATCCAAGCGACAACGAGCTCGAGCGGGCGGCATACCCATTTCTGCCTTGCCTTCAAACACGAGCTCCAACGACGAGAGATGAACGGTCTCTGGTTTTTCATAGGTGCCAGCTGGGAGGGGTGAGGCTGGCACTGAAGTCTCGAGGGAGAGCGTGAGGTGGCCCGAGAGCGAATAGTTTGTGCTGGACGGCGCGTGGTTAGCGCTACGCGAAGTTTTCGGTGTTGAAAAGACAACTCACGACGCGTCTGGTGCACCAAACATGTTTACCCATGGTGCTGAAGGCACAATCTCCAGCGTGAGCGGCATGACGATTCGGCGATACCACAAAAATAAACACACTTCGAGGAAACAAGAGTGAAGAACAAAGCAGGTGATGAACAGAGGAAGTGTCCCAGCTTAAAAGACGGATGGTCCCCAGGCAGCACGCCTGGCGGCGCAGGGAAGAAGCCAATATAGCGCCGACGACAAGCCTCTACATGGACCCATATGCCCCTACAACCAAGGACCCTGGATCCATTCCTAGAAACGGCTGTAGCGCACGTCTCGCCTGCCTCCCTGCGTTTCGCGTTGGCCACCCATCGCGAACAAACGCAAATTTGGTCAGGGGTGCTTTGCGCGACCTGCCTGATTCGCATAGCTCGGCGCGTGATTCCGCGGCCGAAAGCGGGGACAATGGGAGCCCTACAATAGCAGTGTACAAACATGCAAACGTAAGCACAGTAGAGCAAGCAGAAACTAATCAAATTCTGTAATGCTCTTAACCACGGTTGGTATTTAGAAGCCTCCGGTCGTCGTTCTGGTCTCTGCGAATTCAAACTTGTCATTCCAGCAGGGGGGAACTGACAGGGGCGAGGGACACAAACGAAAACAACGGCCTAATTGCTTGGGAAATTCGCCGTCTCAGCTTGTGTCCTGAACAAGCCGAGCTGCATGATATAGTTGCTTGAAAGGTCGACATTTATGCGACAGCCATGTAAGGCAGGTGAGACAGGGCGAGAGGTTGGCCAGCCTCGCTCCAATCAAGCCAAGTTCAGATTATTTCTCGAGCGCAAAGTCCCACTGCTTTCACTGCTATTAGATTGACTAGGCGCGAGAGCGACAAGAATAACATAGCACGCATACAGCGACAAGAGAACGAGCCCGGGCCGATATCTCCGCCTTGGCGTCCTTGAGTGTACACTTCTCACGTGATTTACAGATTGCACGATTAATGACCGTTCCCTGCAAGGCGATATTGCAAGATCTGAGCCACCGTAATTTACCTTTGGTTCCGCAGCCCCCTCAAATCCCAAGGCCGAAGGCTTATCGACAGCTGCAGTGGCAGGGATCGGTCGACTGAATGGAGCGTGGCTGTGCTGGGACGAAGCGCCGTCTACTTTTGCGCCTCAAAAATAAGAGTAAGAATGTAGAATCTGATCCGTTCCTACGTGATTTCGGATCGATGCCAAGAATAAATCAGGCTTTGATATCAAAATTTATTCAGCGGCAAGTACGGGCGCCTGAGAACCTAGCACGTGATCGGAAGCAGCGTGAGCCTGTGACGTGCTTTCGATCCTCGCCAATGCACCACGATACGACCCTCGATTCGCGAGGGCACTACCCACATTCCAGACTCCGATTGGGAGCAAGTTTCCACAGCGCCACCTTGTGAGGCGGAAGACCTGCCGAGCGCTGTGCGCGCTTGCTTATCAGTGAGACGACACGGACCCGATCGGGCAGCTCACTTGATACCAGGCCCGATAGTAATATTCTAGCTTGAGGAGCTGGGCCTTGGCGCATAGTTCGGGCATCTGTCAAGCAATGCAGATATCTCGACCGACACTTGCCCGACATTTTTTTAGCTCGAGTGCGGACAAACGTGTGCATCTCCGTTGGGTGCCGGCAGCCTAAAGTGGCGGGACTCGAACCGCCGGTGGTCTAACGTGCCTCGCAATAATTCGATTTACTGCATTTTCAACTCCCGGTGGTCCCACGATTTTTCCGATTGGCTGGCCGATAGCTTTTAAGGGTCTATCCCCACAAAGACCTCTTTCCACCGAACCTCACTGGTCTTGGCCCGCTCAGACTCGGCCGCCTCCCCCGCCTTCGTTGCTTAAGAACAACACGTCGCTGGGAGATAAAGAGCATATAAAGTCCTATCACAATGGCTACACAGCGCTCCAACAGGCCAAACTACAAGGTTCACGTACATCCTTCTATGCGTTCAGCTCTGGACGCCTACCTCGACACCGCGACGATCCCTCCTCACACTCATCGTGTGCCCCCGGCTGCTCCTCCACCATCCCAACCCGCTCCCCAGAGCGCGCCCGACATGCTCTCAGGTCTACTGCTCGAGGACGCCGTGCTGCACAACGCTACCAAGAAGATCCACAATCCCATAGACAAGATGTACTTTCTCGGTCTGCTCGCTGGGATATGGGTCGGCTTTGGTGGCTTGGCGGCTGTCAGCGCAGCAGGGGGTATACCAGAGGACGTCCGTGACCGGTGGGTCATGTTGCCCAAGCTCTTGATGGGCGCATTTTTCGCTTTCGGTTCGTGATCTGATACTAACCGTGTGGGTCGTGCTGACAAGTTATGCCTCATAGCCCTACACTTGATTATCATGTTCGGAGGTGAACTTTTTACGGGTAATACTATGATTCTCTCTATCGGTAAGTCCGGTTTCAACTCCGCTCCAGAGCCGGGGACTGAAATTCATTTCAAGGTGTCTACAATAGAGTCGTTCCACTCAAACTACTTGCAATCAACTGGATTGTCGTCTATATCGGCAACTGGAGCGGCTGCCTGATTACGAGCTACTTTTTCGGATATCTAACCGACTTGTTCGCGTCTGAGAGCTACAGAAGCTACCTTGCTTCTGTAACTCTAAGCAAGCTCGAAGACCACGGTCCGTGCCAGTCGCTTGTAAATCCAAGTTCTTCGCTGACGGTAATGACTAGGCTGGGGCGTCCTTTTCCTCAAGGCCATTCCCGCAAACGCCATGGTCTGCATGGCCGTGATGCTCGGCATGGCGTCGCGCGACTCGGCCGGAAAGATCATGGCTCTCTGGTTCCCCGTAGTCATGTTCGTCCTCTGCGGATTCGAACACTGCGTCGCCAACAGTAAGCACTTAATTTCCTACCACCAATGCATCAAAATAACCAAACATTCCAGTGTTCTTCACCTCTATCGGGCTCATGTACGGAGCACCCTCTACCATCCGGCGCCAATGGTTCAACCAGTCCGCTGCCATACCCGGAAACCTGATCGGCGGAGCCATCGTCATCGGTCTCGCCGAACACCTCATGAACCACTGGCACTCGCCGTTCTTCCACACGCACCACGGAGCCGGCACACTCGCCGCGCACGACGTCGAGAGTACGCGTCGGGCTCGCGATGTACGGGACGTCCACCCGGCTGATCTTGTCGCGCGTGTGCGTGCGATTATTCACGCTGAGAGTCATCGCGCCGAGGAGCCAAAACGGAGCGATCGGTCGAGTGGTGGTAGTGAGGCGGGTACACCCGACGGTCCTTATAATGGGGGTACCCCGTTGAACATGGTCGAGGGCCACGAAGAGGCGTTGGAACGTCGCAAGGCAATGCGTGCCCAGCTTGGAATGAAGGGGTTCGCAACTTGGTTTGGGCACGGTTCCAAGCCTGAAAAAGAGGATCCGTCTCGTAATGTTTAGAGAGTAAGCGCCAAGCTATTCTCATGATTCGATTTCAGCCGTATAGACTGTTTATTCCATCTGTGCTTACTATATGTACACTGGTCTTGCGTGTTCTCTACTTGTATCTGTGTATTACTCCAGTTCAGGGCAATGCTAGCTTTGATTTCGACCCGCATATACCCACCACCGAGCGTAACTAAAGTTGAACATTATAATTACTTCATTATTATCAGGTATACAATCGATCTAGTAAAACAAACAATCAAGGAACAAAGCGCATAGCGTTGGAATAAGACGAAGGGGTAGCATGCATAGAGCTGGAAAAGTCCATGGTATGATGATGATACAAACAAAATACCCAAAAAAGATTACAGCATATCCCAAATCGGTCTACTTCTTTGTCTTGGGAGCACGGAAACCTGATGGGCCGACTTGGTAAATGTTCGACAAACCTCACACGATTCACATACCTGCGTCCTCCATCCCCAAACGCCTATTGTTGAAATCGCGCTGCTCCTTCCTCTTCAACTCGTCACTCCTAGCCTTGAACCGGTTTTGCAGCTCGACGCCATCCTCGATCTTCGAGAGCTCATAGTCTAGGTACGCAGCGGTGATTCCATTCCTCTCGATAGTCGGTTGTGGCTTCTTGTACTTCATAATTGCATTAATGCTTTTCCAGACCTATAAACACCGGTTAACATTGTTGGATTATACTAGAGAACTGCTCTTACCTCCTCAAACTTCTGGAAGTTGACTAACAATTCACCATCCACTTCGACATGGGTGTCCATCTCCTTGTAGGAACGCCGTAAATCTCGAAGGTGTACCGACAAAATTGGGACAGCAGGCGCCTGCGGATCACTATCAAGCGCGCTCTTGTAGTTCTCCACGTCTGAGACGATCAGACTGATCTGCTTGAGCGAGTCTTTTGTGCGTTTATCAACTAGCCGCCACGTGTAGCCAAGCCCGTTGATAAAGTCGGTCGAAAGTCCCGCCATGATTGCGTGTGCGGTGGAGAAAGATCGGATTCGGAGGCACTCCTGTATATCGAACGATTAGCTTGTTTCGTTGAGGAACAATACGCTTGCGTACATCTGCAACCTGCCTAAGAAAGACAATCATCTGCGCCCTTTGCTCGATCTCGTTGGAATTCATGAACAAGATCATAGACTGGCACCAGTCGGCGATCTGCACCACAGCGACGATCAGAATTTTGACGGGTTTAAGCGTAGAGAAACCTTGTACCTTGTAGTTGTTCTTCATAAAGCGAGGCAAATTCAGCAGCTGCTCGTCCGCAACATTCTTGACCCAGGCAGCACAGTCCGAGGCCAAGATCTTTTGGAAAAGATCGCTCTCCATGCGCATCAACTGTTTAGCGATATCCCTTGCTTTCAAGCTGGAGAGCTCGATCCGTCGACCACCATCCATTGGGGCTACCGGAAGCGGCCGCTGTATAGAGCGAAGCTTTGGGGTCACGAAAGTGGATGTGAGCGAGATATGGCGCAAAACCATATGGATCGCCTACCTTGTTCGTAATCGCCTCTTGGAGCTTTTTTTGCTCAGGGTCAAGTGGCTCCTCAACCAGAGTGGTGTTCACAAACGCCTGCATTTCCTGAAGGAACCCTTCATCCTTGGGCTCGATCTGCTGGATCTCAAGCCATTCGGTCAGGATGGTTATCATGCTATGTTTACAAATCCGAATTAGTCTCCATACCATACAACCATGGCTATAACCGTACTCACTTATTGCGCAGCCTCACTCGCTCTCGCTCTGGCAGGTGCCCAAACGCTCGCGATTTGTACCGCTCGATTATCAAAGGGAGCAGGTCGTCGGCCTTGGCGAACCCGCGGTACACGGTCAAGAAACAAGTGCGAAACTCTTCGTCCATTCGAATCGCTGAAACCAACGTAGTTAGCATTAAAGTCGTGTCCAATCGAGCGACTACTAACAGGGAGTGTTGATGAGCAGTCGATCCACCAGTCCCTCCAAGTTCCCCGTAAGCACGCGCCCGTCACGGTCAAAATTGATTCTGTCGTGCCCCTCTGGATGCGGTCCCGCAATATCCGACGCGCGGCTAATCAACGAGCCAGCACGATGACCCCGGTTTGCCTGGGCCAACATCTGCAGAGTCGGAGACCTGGGCAAACTCCCGAATCCCGAATACCCCGCGTCCGAATCCGACATGGTCATTTGCGCAAACTGCTGCGTGTCCAAGCGACGTCCTGGTATAGGGACGGCGCCTGCACCTGCATTCAGCGTGTTGTTCCGCGGGGTAACGTTGGCTGTGGGGCTGCTGGGACTGCTTGGGAGCTCGGGGATGTATGGGGTGGGCGATTCGTGCACCCCTGGGCTTATCTGCAGCGGGAGACTGCTCGGCGATATACTGTGGTTAGATGAAGATGGGGGTGTAGCCCAAACCTGTTGTGTATAGACCATTAATTCAGAATATTCAAAGACATGATATTGTCGACTTACCGAGCCTCTGAAAAGTGCACCATCAGATATCATCGAGGGATGGAACACACCCGACGCGTTGTTGATTTCTAAACAATTCCAAATGTTAATCGCCAGCACTTATGTCTATTGGTGAGGAAACGACGAAGGCGAGTATGAGTACAAGGATGGCGAGTATAGCGATATCATCCGTAAGGATAGTGATCCAGGCGTACCCACAGAGTATTGACTGCCCTCTGGAGGCTCGGTTTCCGTATAGGAATAAAGTGAACCAAAATCGAACCTAGACCGCTCACCTCCAACGACTCCATACTGCCGCATATGCTCCACATGCAACTTGCGTACGTCTCCTGCCAAGGTACGCATCTGCGGCCGGGACGCGGGATCCCAGGACCAGCAGCTTTGCATGAGAAGCCACATCTTATCCGAGAGCCCACGCTCGTACATCTCCTCGGTCCGTTCCGGTCGTTCGGGAAGTATGCGCCCGATGAGTTTGGCGATGACTTGGCCGTCGAGCCGACATTGTCGGTAGGGCGAATGGCCGGCGAGCACCTCTATTCTACATGTTAGCCAGATGCGTTATAAGAGGCTGGCGGCAAACGGACCGATGGACAGCATCCCAAAAGACCACACATCTGAGGACCTCAGGTCAGTAAACGAAATCAGAAACAGCACGATATACGAACCACTGGCAGTCGAGACTGTACACAAGTTGGCATCGCCTTCGAAAAGTTCCGCTACAAAACAAGCAACTCAGACTGAGCAACCCTCGAGCTGACCATCCATCTACTCACGAGCCATCCATCGCGAAGAACCGGCATTTGCCAGACTAGTCGAAGCCACCTCGGCGCCCTCCTCCTCTGCGATGATCTTGCTCAAGCCGAAATCGGCGAGCAGCGCCTCTCCAGATGCTGATACCAGCACGTTCACCGCGCGTAGATCGCCGTGGACGATAGTAGGCTTGAAGGTGTGCAGGTACATGAGTCCCAAAGCGACTTCGCTCAGGAACCTCATCCGATCGCAGTCTGAGTGGTTCCGGAGGTATACGAGAAGATTGCCGCCATCTGCCCAGGGAGCGACTGCGAATTGCCTTCCGCCGATATCACATACTCCGTAAAAACGGAGTATATGTATATGTTGGAGTCGGCGCCAAATGTCCACCTCCCGCTGGAATCGCTGCACAAAGGGTGTTAGGCCAGTGTACTCGTAAACAGATTAGGAGGATACGAACCCTGATAGCAGATTCACTCTCGACGCGTCGGATAGCCTTGAGCATGACCTTTTCGTCCCCGACCCATTGTCCCTCGTAGATGTCGGCTGTACCACCCTCGGCAGCGGGGTGCTCGCTCAGCTTGACGACTTGCCCCGTCACTGGTCATGGAGGTTAACATCATCGTCATAAACTGGAATGACGGTAACTTGCGGTTGGTGAGCGGCGGAAGAATTCCAGTTCTGTTGTGCAAAGTGTTGAGACCACCCCGGAGCACCGTGTGCTCCTCGGTCCCCGGTTGTTGGTCTCGAAGTTCCTATATCAACATGAGTCACATACAAATATAGACTTAACCCATAACCCTCACCTGTTGGATAGTCTGCATGAGTGCCGGGACATCATCCCGCATCCCAACAGCCGCTTGAAGATCTTCAACATTGCGAACGAGCGCTCGCAGCCTGAGAGACATTAGTTTAAACAGCGGCCGACGTGTCGCAACGGGAACCTGGACGAACATCTCCTTGACCTCCTCTTGGTCGCGTTGGCGAGACAAATCAAGCCTACGTTGCTGGCGATTGAGCTCGATGGAAGAGATGATTTGGAACTTGGTGACATGGGTATCTAGCGTTTGGTGAAAGGTCCCAATGTCGCCAGCGATTTGATCCTGTCGCATAAATGACTTGACGCGACTAAATAAACATTAGCGCCACCCCGTAACAGCCACTGCGAGCCACGTACTTGAGGTTCGCCCATTCGATAACCCGTTTCCTAACCTTGAGCAGGACTCTGCGGAACCAATCAGCAAGCGGCACCAAAATCGGTCAACGGAACGTACTCTTCCAGCTCATCCACAGCCTCCCTCAACTTCGAATCCTCCATCGTCTGCTGTTCATCTCGTAACATGTTGACAAGCTCTGCGCAGCGCTTCGCAAGTTGCATGCATTGTTGCTATTGATCGTGTCATAATGTCGTCAGCCAAGTCCTCGTCTGACCGCCACGGCCTACGTACGCGATGAATTGTCACATCCTGTGATCTTCTATTGATATCTTGGACTAGAGTATAAAGTTAGCGCAAGAAGCATGCCACACAATGCGCACTCACCTGCTGTAAATGCGAGTTCTAAGAGACCAGTCGGGCCGCCTGTGAGGTCCATTCGGGCTGCCGCAAGATGGAGGTGGAATGGATATGATTGTGCTTGAAAGGGCTTATCAGGATGTGTTGTTATGGGACTTTATAGGTGCTCGGGGTGGGGCGCTCGGTGATCCTCTACCTCTACCGTGCCACTTGTGCTGCGACGGAACACCGGAACACAAAGGAAGACGTCTGCGAATAGAACGACTCCAGCGACGCGCAAGCGGAAAGTTCAAATGTCTTTTGCGCTCAGGGGGATGAGAGCATGTCATTGCCCAGGCGCAGCTCAAGTTAACGCGCCAGGAAAGCATCAATGATCCCGCCCACGTGTCGTATTTCACCTCCGTAAACGGTGCCTTGCCAGATCGGCGGAGGCTGTGCTGGCGATAGCAAGCTTAGCCCCTTTGCCAAATGCCGAAAGATCCTAAAATACAACGCATACAGCCGCACTTTGCTAAACCGAAAACGTCTGTTGGGTTGTCTCCTAGCACAGTTCACCTTTTCACCTCTCGTTGGCCTCTCACTCCTGTCCGCATTCTAACGGGGACTATCCCCGTGTGGTCGGCGGCCGCCGAGCGCGAATGCTCCTTCCGGTGCACCATCTTAGTGATCCACGACATCCTTCAGGACTGCGCACTGCGCGCGCGAACAAGACAAGGCGGTTCAGACCCGAGTCTCGAACTGGCCGTTGATTCGATTGCCAGAATCGCCTTTTTCGGTGCTCTTGGTGCCTTGTGCTCCCAGAACGAGATGATGGTCGCCTCTTTACTTTTTCACACGGGAGACTCTCATTCAGTGCCCTTAGGACCGCGTTAAAGCTGTGTGTGATGTGCAGTATCCAGGGCAGACACATGATTTGCCTCGAGGATCACCATTTGTTTATTCGGCGCACTTGCAGCCTAGTACGCGCAAAGGTCTCCCAACCATCTCCTGTATAGAGGCGAAAAGGGGGAGATAATGTCACACGACCCAGCACTTAAAATATTTGTTTCATTTTTTCCGAGGCCTCGACGGCGCCAGCAGGGGCGCGACATGGACTAGCTCAACGGAATAACTGAGCTGGGCTGGGTGTTTCGGTTTTGTCGGCAATTCCTGCTCAACCAGGGGTATGACCATGTAAACGATACCCCCTCAATTGCGCGCAGCCCAACACGTATGCTAGGCGGGGTCATCCAAATTAAGGTGCGCCGTTCTACAACGTGTATATCCCGCGTGTGGTATATTCGGCGTGGTGTGATATGTATGTCATATACGTGTCCAGCCAGCGTCACAGCGGTGCAGTTGTATGCACCTGTTTCAGAGAGTCGATGGATATTATTGGGCGTGGCTTAGTTACTGGGGACCCAAAGCGAAGGAAAGTCAGAAACAGAGGATGACTAAATTTTTCGACAGTTCCCCGCTCGCTGCATAGGTCAATCACTGACTGGGCTGATGTCGGCGCTTGCCTGAACCGGCCGTGTTCAAATGTATCTTCGAGGGCTGCGCGCGGCGTCGTTTCGCCAAGGACCTCCCATTTACTCGGTCCAAGTCCGTATTTCAGCACTTTTATGCATAAAGTACTTTGCGTGAGTGGACAGCGCTGGTTGGCCTCGGCGCCTACGGTTGCCTATTTGCAAATACTTGCCACCGCTTGCCTAAACTGGAAGCCTTATGCACGATGTCTTTTGCAGCCACCCACCACTGGCGCGATTGGAACGCAACACGTCACAAAATTGTCTGCATCTATGAACAACTCATTGTCAGGTGCACGGGATCCTCTGGATGCATCACCGGCGTTACCTAGAGAACAGCCATTGCTGACAAGATACTACATGTCGGTCGCGCTTGCGTTGATGCGGGGCTCGGGGTATAACCGCCGGCCGGGATTACCTATAGAGCTTGTAATCTTGATTTGTCGCTTTGCGAACTTTCACTGTTATAGTCCAGAATACACGCTCGAGCTAGACCAACTGGTGATACCTTACGCGTGGAATATGTTCTCGGTATCTGGGAGATGGATACGAAGCCCGCCGTTGACCGCCCGGGCCATCAACCAAATTCACAGCATTCAGCTTTTCACTTATTCAGGACATTATGTGGGTGATGTGTAGCGTTAGTCGTTAATTAAATCAATGACCCAATTAATCGTTGCGCAGAGAGGATCTTGGAGTTTGTTTGAGATAGGTGTATCCCGCTTGGACGAGAGTTCTGGCGAACTCAAGGTAAAGACCAAGCCTAGCGGTTTGCGAGCCTTTTGGACCAGTCATTTCCGGAGCATGAGCAGGAACGACGTTGATCCCTGCAGGCTACATACAGGCACAAGGTTTGGACCAAACCACTGGATATGGGATTGTGTCAAGGAGGGAGACGTTTTGGTGGTGGAAGTAAAAGTAGAAGCTGATTTAGAGTTTTCTAAGGTGGGTCATGCTCGCAAGGGGGTACTGCGAGTGGACACTTGGTGGGAGCCTTCTATTGAGATGCTGGACGAACACGAGCGGAGCATCGCCTCTCGCAGCGGCAACCTTGCCTCGATAACTCCTTGATCTTCTTGTGTAAATATGTGCTGGTTCGAGTGTATGGTACATAGCATTGGCGGGACAATGGAATATTGTCTTGTGGTATCTCTATGATTGGGTGCTGAGCCACCGAGTCGGCTGTCAAGAACTTGTTTGTCCCAAACCCGTAAGTCTCGGCGCCTAGGCTGACTATTTGCAGACCCTCACTTTGCCCAAAGTTACAAACGACACTTTCCTCGATCGTGCAAGCCCGACACATCTGGACCTGTGCGAGCGTGGTCATCAAACCTAAGTGCATCGGGAACTAATATACTTATCGAGATACATGGATGT
>WSTG01000048.1:0-41646 GCA_019616325.1 Ceratobasidium sp. 394 | reverse complement strand
AGATGCCTTTAAAATCCAAGCTCAAGGTGGACTCGGACGACGAACGAGAACACACTCCTCAGGTGGCTACCGGCTCCAAAAGGGGCAAGGTATCGAGCTTTCTTTCTATCCCTCACAGCTTGACAACAACTCAACTATTCTCTAATTTTAGAGATCGCGCCAGACCATGGACGACGGCTCAGACTCGGACGATGCACCCCCCGCCAAACGACGCACACCTAGCGCCACAAAAATCAAGCCACGTCCAGAACACACCAACTCGGAGCCAGAACACGACGACGGAGAGGTCGACATTGAAGGCACGGACTCGGACGCTCCACTAGCTCCACAACCGACCCGTAACGACGGCGACAACGAAGACATGGCAGATACCAGCTCGTCATGCTTATCCTCGCCAGATCCCTCTCCCGCACGTAAACAGCCAGCGCCCAAGCCCGAACGAGCATCTCGATCCAAACCAAACCGTATCGAGAGCGACGAGGAAGATCCAAGGGCCCCTAGTCCGACTCCAACGCCGGTGCCGAAACCCCCGCGTGCGCCTATCCGTCAAGACTCGACAAGGCCGGTTCGGAAGCCCGTTGGCTCCGGGTCTAGAGTCAAAGAAAAAGAAAAGGAAGCTACGCCGGCGTTGAGCTCCATCCCTGCGATTCCGCGCCGCCCTAAAGACGCTTCCGCAGTCAAGGACACACAAGACATGGATCTCCTAAACAAGGACGTATACAACCAACTGTTCAACGTATGTGTCCTTGCTCGCTTGCTGCGGCACGCTTTTTTCATTTCCGTCTCCGGCTTTAGGCATCAAGCTCATCCAAACCGATCACAAAGAACGCCCAGACCGAAGCCAAGCAGAAAGAAATCAATGCAAAGCGACAAGCCGCGAGATCAGCACTACTCAAAGCGCGTGTAAGTCCTAGTTTCTCCAATACGTTGCTATACATTGAACCACTTCTGGATAGGAATCGACCTTTGATTTACAACTTCCGACCGACAAAGTGCTAGCGTTCGAGGCAAGCTTCGCTGTTTGATCCTCGTCGCAAAGACTAACATCGTACCAGAGTCGTTTGCGGAAGCTCCACCGTTGGTACGCGCCCAGGCAAGTTCTTGCATCTTGCTGTGCACCCAACAACTTATATCCGCCGCCAGTGCATTGGGATTTACTTACCACGAAGAACTCCGCCTGCGCCAACGCCTTCAGGCTGCGCAGGGCCAGCCATAAAGTCGCGACAATCACGGGCCCGATGGCCACGTGCGCGACGTCGCCAATCCTATTAGCCAGGATTAATTCATGCCACGTTGTATGCGTATCCCTGATCGTACTTTAAGTATTTAGCTCCTATCATATACACTAGAAGGCAATGGGAAATCGCAACACAATCGAAATGGCTGATGCAGGGTGAACGAATATACAGTTTATTGTGGAAAATAACAGTGACAAGTAAACAAACAGAACTTGGTGGTTTCACCAAGAGCGGTCAAGTCATAAGATAATACAACAAGGTCCGTACATCAAACACGATCGCTAGCGTATAAACTAGCCGAGAAAAAAACAACAGACTCGGTCGATCCTGTGTTAACCTGTCGTTTGGTCGCGTTCAGGGGTAGACTGGTGCCTGGCCGCCTCATCCTCGCTCCCCACATCCTCGCGTGCGTGCTCATTTTCCCGGCGGGATCGTTTTGCAGGGCGGTCGTCCGGTTCGGGGTCTCCGCGGGAGGCATCAGACCCCAGCGCGTCGTCCTCGGATTCGGGCGGGTGGCTGTGAGCTGAATTTCGGCGTCGGGGCTCAGAGGACGAATGGGGATACGATGACTGGGCTTTTGGGATATTGTTTTGGGGACTTGTGCTCCGCGCGAGGGTCGCCTGGGCCGAAGGGGTGCTGCGTGGCGACGCCGACCCGGACCCACGACGTGCAGGCTCCAGCTTCGTGCCCTTGACAGAGGCATACGATGGGTGCGCCTCTCGAGGCGGATATGCGGGTTCACGCGAGTACGTATATGCACGTCCATAGCCAGGAGGACCGCGCGAATCGTCGCGTAGCTGGTACTGGGGCTGGCGTGCATCCGGCTCGTTCTCCATGTCGGCGTCCGACTCGGCCTCGCCCTCTGCGTCGGTCCATGAGCGCGGCGAGCCTGAACGGTCCGGCACATTTTCGGTGGATCCTGTATTGGCTTTCATTACAGGAGCCCGGCCACGCGAGCGAGCGTCCTCGAGCCACACGAGATTTTGGGTTGGCGTGGCGGCGGCGGGTGCGGGGGGATAGGACGTGCCGGCTCCCATGGGCTCGGGATGTCGCGAACTGCCGACCTCGAATACATGCGTGCCCAGGTCGCGCTTGGGGCCCTTGTCCTTGCGCAGTTTAGACCTATCGCCTTCTGGCGGTTGCAGACCCTCCTTTTTGGCTTTGGACCTAGCAAAGCGATCAGCGAGGGAGATCAGGCGTGTCATACAACGCACCTGCGGTTCTGGAACCAGACTGTGACGCTATACTCGCGCATGCCGGTCACGCTGGCTGCCTCGGCGCGCTGCTGCGAGGTGGGGAACCAGGTTTTGGCAAACAGGGCCTCGAGGGCACGGAGCTGCTCGCGGGTGATGCGTGCTCTGGTGCGGACGAGGGGGTGGGCCTGCCAGACGCTGATTGGGAGCTCGGTGGGCTGGGGCGCGGTGCCCTGAAAGACACCGACGACGGGCATCGAGTGGAACGCGCCGACATGGGGAGCCGACTGGAGCGCGCCGACGTGGGGCGGGGCGTGGATCGGCTGGAGGCCCTTGCGCGGGTCGTCTGAAGGCGAGAGCGCGGCGGGCGACGACACCTGCGGCTCCGAGACGCGATGCCGCGCCAGGTCGCCCGTGTAGCGCGAGCTGTACGGGTCGAGCGGCTTGGTGTTTGGCGGGGCGGGGAGCGCAGGGGGGAGGCCGGCGGCGGCGTGGAACGGGGGGAGCGCCTGGGCATAGTCGGGGCGGCCGATGGGGGCGAGGGTGGGCGGGGGCGGTGAGCGCGAGCGCGAGCGGTGGGTAAACGGATACGTGTGCTGGCGGGCGGCATAGGGCGAGTGGCGGGCGCCGGCGCTGTTGCTCCGGTGGCGCGGGGGGGCGGGCGAGGGCGAGCGGTCGGGCGAGTCGGGGCGGGCGACGTACGGGGTGCGGTACGCGGCGGACGACGAGCCGAGGAGCGCGGCGGAGAGCGAGGACGAGAGCTGGGCCTGGATGCTCGCGGCCGACTCGGCGCTGACGGGGGCGGGGCGGCGGTCGTCGGTGCGGTCGGCGCGGTCGGTGCGGATGGCGAGCGGGGGCGGGGACGGGGCGCGCGCGGGGGACGGGTCGCGCATGGGGGCTGGGACGGCGCGGCGGGACTTGAGGAATGCAGCCTGGGCATGTGAGGGTATAAAAGTGTCAGGCATGTGCTCCTTCTCGCGCTTTGCTTTCGTGCGGCGGTTGCAGAACCAGACATTGATCTGCAGACGCGTCAGTTGCCAATCGCATCGCTGAAATCCAGAAGCTACCTGCTGGTGTTCCCTGGCGAGAGCTTCAGATCCACGGACACACGGCGCCTCACGATACTCACAGCGAGAATTCACGCGCGAGCGCGTCCTTGTCCGCCCACGACGGGTACCACGACACCGAGAACACCTCCTCCAGCCGCACCATCTGCGCCCACGACAGCCGCGTCTTGGTCCGCCGCTCAGAGGCCATTCTGGTTGGGACGACGGAACCGGATACAATCTTGTCATTTATGGCCCCCGCCCGCAAATACGCCCACACACTAATTAGCCCACGCGGACAGCCGCCGGCACGACCCCGGCCACTCCTCTTTGAGTTTGCCATATCCGATTCAATTGTGATTGATCCAGGATAAGCTGCGTTTCTTTCCCAGACAACATCCCATTTCCGTCTCACTTTCTGTACAGGTACCGCACCACCACCACCCGCTCGCTGCTCCCTGGCTCCCCCTCGCCGAGTACGTTGCCGTGCCGGTCGAGCGGGTGCGATGGTTTCAGACACCCCCGCCCACTCGCACTCGGTTTCGCACTCGGCACGCCGTCGTCGTCGTGCACCAGCGTCTGCGCCCAGCGCACATGCCCCGCCCGCTCTGCGTCCTCCCAGACCTCGTCGTCGCCCGGTGCAAGCACCGGCCGTGGCTCGGGCATCTCGACCGGCGTGTCCCCCCGCGACGCGCTCCGTCGCTGCGCCCGCTCTGCCCGCTCCTGCCGCCCCACCTCCTTGGCCTTTTGCGCCTTGGTCCGCACCCTCGCCGTCGGACTCGACGGCCGCGGCCCGTCCCGAACCGCCTCGGCCACCTCGAGCGTGCACGCATACACCGTGTTCCGCTCCGTGTTCTCGCGCGTCAGCCGCTCCACCTCCTTTTGGCTCTCGCTCAGTCCCGACGTCGACGGCCACGACTGCAGCCTATCTGGGATGATCTTTCCCGCTCGTGCGAGAGGTACACACCGTAGCGCCGCGGCAGCAGCAGTTGCAGGCTTGACCTGCCCCTGCCGCTCTCGTTTGCGCTGCGCCTCGCGCTCCACCCCTTGCGCAATAATCTACAGCCCAAATCAGCCCCGTGATCAGCCTCGATCGCGCAAACGTACCTCTTCTGCGGTCCGCTGCGGGATTGGCGGCAGCCGCGGCGCAGGCGGCTGATAGAAAAGCGGAACGTCCATAATAAGCGTCGAGGTCGACGATCCAGGGCTCGGCGGCGTCTCCAGCGGTGTGGGTGGTGTCTTCTCTCGCAACGCCGTCGATGGCACTGGCAGCGTTCGCTCGGCCTTGATACCATTAGCCCAAAACCAAGCAAAAAATTGGTTCCACTCACTACAGCCCCAGCCGGCGGCACGCCTGACTCATTCTCCTTGCTCTTCTCCGTCGCGCGTGGGACCCCAGACTTGGGCACCGGCAGGCGCGAACGGTCCGCGCGGCCCGGTGCGCTCCCATCCACTGGCCCGTCGTCTCGCGGGGCAATTAGAACCTCGGTCTTGATTTGGTTCGTCAATTGTGTGCCCCGATTAGGAATCACGGGCCCAGGCGCGCGCTGCCAAATTAACGTTCCACCACTGCGCGGTGGTTTCACAGGACTTGGATTCTTGTTCGTCCCATGCTGAGATCCGGTCCGGACGGGCGATGGCACCCGCTGAGGAAACACCACGCGTTGCTGCTGGCTTGCGAGGACGCGGATAGGGGGGCCCGGCGGTCGCTGCATGAGCAGTTGTTGGCGCGACGGCGAGCCAGAAGGGCGCACGACAATGGGCGGGTGCGCTCCGAGAAACGAATTCGCTTGCATCGAACTGGCTGGCTGCACTCGGATCCGACTTGGTCGTGCAATATTGGGCTTTGGAGGTGTAGGTGGGGGTTGTGGATCAGGATCGAACCGTGCGCGCTTGCCAGGACTGCTCGGGTCGGCCTCTTCTGCCTGTCGCTTCATCGCGCTCGGCACCAGAGGCGGTCTTTCTGCGCTAGACACGAGTTTCAGCCGAGGTTGGGAATTCATCGTTTGGTGAAGACTCGTAAGCACCGCGTCCGAATCTGGTGAGAGTGAACGTAGGGGCTTGAAAATGTCGGTCTTGGTCATAGTGGGCTCGGGCGAAGAGACGCGTTCCTTTTCTTTGCCCTTGTTAGTCGTAACAATTGGCGCGTCGCTGGCACTTGGACCTGCGAGTGCCTTGGCTTTGGCCTTCTTTGTCAGCCTTGGCCGCGAAATAGAAACATATGAAGTAACTCTAGTAGAAGGCGGAGAACTTGAAGAAGAAGATACATCCACAGTAGTAGTTCCAGAAAGTCGGGGAGAACGTCGCGGGGTATGCGTGCGCACAGGCGGCGCGAGCGACGCGGGTATCGATACATTACAATCGGAATTCTTGTCCCCAATAAATAAATTCGAATCAGTCGGATCCTCAGGCGCGACTGGTTCTTCCTTGGTCTCGCCGGGTGAACTCGTCACGTTGAATATGGGCAGGGCGAGTGGTATGCGGGTGCTTGGTTTGGGTTCCCGTTTAACCTGGAGTCCAGAATCGGAACCGAGCACGAGCTCGGTTTTAAACACCACTGTGCGGATCTTCGAAGGACTAGGAGCAGAACTGGGCGCGTCCAGGGTGGTGGATGGTGGATCACTTGCATCCAACTTGGTATCCACAGGGCTTGGCGCCGACGCGGCGTCTCCCGAATGTGGCTCGTTATTGTCCATTGGTGCGTCAGTCAGTTCCGGTTGTGGATCCATGGTGAATGATACTCTAGCCATATCTTGGGATACGCCTGAAGGTTCATCGCTTGGTGCTGGATCCGACTGTGACTCTGACTGCGACTGGGAAGGCTGATAGGGGGAGGAGGAAGGGCTTGACGTGGTTTGCGATGCTCGACGCGAATAAGAGGCACGCTTTGAAGGAGACGCGGCATTGCTCTTGCGGGGTGATCGTCGTTTTGCTATCATTGTGGCGGATTATAATGAGCAGGGGTGGATGAGCAGTCCGGGTGTACTTACCGGGCTGCGTGGAACTCGATGCCACGGGCGAGGCAGCACCAGCTCTCGACGCTCCTCTCGTAGCTATGACGCCGAGTGTCAAATCATCCCAATTTACGAATACGACCAGTACATACCTGGACGCTTGATTACAATGTTATCCATCACGTCCGACTCGTCGCCAGATTCCACCAAATCCTCACGCATCGTGTGGTCCAAACCGAGCGTCTCCTCTCCCTTGCGAGTTCTGGGTGCAGCCATAGCGTATATAAATAGGTATCGCAGAGACAGAGGGAAACGACTATAGTACAAGTGGTGAGCGTGTTGGAAAGGAGTGCCACTTGCTTTCGTCAGCCGGCAACCCCCTCTATCACATAAGCAGCACCGCCACTAGCGGATTGCTTGATCGCGTCGTCGACACCCCGCTCATTTGTATCCTTCTGTAATTTGCTCTCGACGCGCTGTTGTACTTTTTCTCTTAGATATTTTTCTTATCCCCGCTCTGGACGCAATTCGTGGTTAGATATCAGCCTCGCGTCTTTCGGTACTTCTAGCAGCTGTTTGTTGTCATCCATCTTGGCGGTAAGTGAGCCATCTTCTGGAGCCAAATTTACTCAACAGGTGCTCCAGTCTTAGCCAAATGATGCTCCTAAACCTTTTAAGCTATGCAGCTGCCATCGCCGCGTTTCTATTCGTGACTTTGAGTCTAGGTCAGGCATTTACCCAGTTCACCTTTTCACGCGCTTACACTCTTGTATTATAGCCAGTGGACTCCTCTGGCTCGCAGAGGTCATCGAGGAAAACTCCAAGTTTGCCAAAACGATTGGCGTACGCGCCGTCTACGTGAGTCTATTCACCCTCCCCTTCGATCGCTGCTCAGCGCGTTTGCCAGGTAATCATCCTTTTACATATCGCTCTCTACGTATTCGACCACCTTCCACTCAAACTCATCGCATTCTCCATCGCCGCGCACCTCACCTATCTCCAAAACTTTTCGGCAAACTGGCCTCTCATCACACTCACGTCTCCCTCGTTCCTCCTCTCATGCGTGTTCGTTATAGCCGACCACTTCCTCTGGTTCTTCTACTTTGCGCATGTTACCCAAGAGGCGCGTCAGCGAGGCCGGATCCCGCGCGGACGGCTCAGTCCCTACAGGCGTGAAGTGCAGGATACGTGGGTCGACCCGCCCAAGTTTGCAGAGATTGCTACTTTCTTTAGCGTCTGTGTATGGTGAGTGTGTCAACTAGCTGTCCGTACGGGATTTCTCAATACCGCGATAGGCTGGTGCCCTTGTACTTGTTCCTTAGTCTTAGTGCGATGGATAATGCGCTCCCTACCGCAAGTGGTAAGTTCAAGCTGCCACATCCCATCATGCTATCTTACATTGCCTCCGCCAGGTACCATGTCGCCTAAACCTGGCCATCAACCCACTCCAGTACCACAGCGCACATCACTCATCCGCTCACTCATGTCCCTTATCCCTCTTTCCCATTTCCAAAAGAAACGCACAGGTGGACATGTCCGACAACGCTCCGAGGGCATTATCGCTCCCCGTACGCCCAACAGGTCCCCGATGTTGTCCCCAGCGATTGGCGTGGTGCCCCTAGGAAACTGGTCCCTCAGCGGCGAGGATCCGTTTGCGGATAGCAACCCACCACCCAAGCTCACTCCCCCGCCGCGACGCCTTACGAGCGACGGCCTCGGCATAGGGCTCTCTGGCTCGTCAGGGATGGCGCGTGTCGGTAGCCCGTCAAACTTGCGTGCGAGCAGCACTTCGCCTCGCCTTAGCCTAAATCTCTCAGACAGCCCCCTGGATAGTACAGACTCTCTAGATGATCGGCACAGAATGAACGGTAGCCCACGACCCTCTTCAATAGCCAACGGGCCTCGCTCTCGGAACGTGAGTCGCCGAGTGGTGATAACGGATAATCATGAGACCGCTAGTCCAGGAGGGCTATAGGCAAACAAGGTTTACTGTACATCCAGGGCTCAAGTCGTAAATACCTTTATCCTCTTCGGGACTTCGTTGTGCTGTGTTACTACTATCGCTGTTTATCCGTTTGTACTATCGTCATCCCACTCGCTTGAAGCGCAAAAGTCTAGTACACTTTAGAATGTTCCTAGCCGTGGATTTTACGGGCCCGCGACCTAAAACAGACTCAATCTCAACTCGCCTCGCCAATGTTATGCTTCTTTTTGAGTGCGGCAAGTTCCTCTTCCCTGCGGGCGAGATCTGCCTTAGCGGCAGCTTCCTGCTTCGTGGGCATGTGGTAGAGGACTACAGAACACCTGTTAATGAGTGGCATAATACTGCCGACACGGGAATCAAGGCTCACCGACGATGTAACGCTCTTGGAGATGGAACCCATTAAGGTGTTCCAAGGCATTCTTTGCCTACAGAGGGTCAGATTCGGGCTTTACAATCAAGCGGGGAAATGTTGACTCACATCCATCACATCCTCGTAGACCACAAACGCGGTTCCCTTGGTTTTACTCTCATTTCCCAGACGAACCTGGCGAATGGCGCCATACCTCCCAAAGAGGTCATACAGATCCTCACCACTACAACACACAAGTTTTTGGTTAGAAGTCCAGGGTGCCACGAAAAAACTGGAAACATACGTGATGGTGTAGTTTAGATTTTTCACAAACAAAATACGGTTCGCACCAGGCGGAAGCTTGGACTGTAATCAAGAACGCTCAGTACCGTGCTATGGATCCATTTCAGGTCATTCACATACATACCCCGGGCCGTGTAGCCATGTTCGCAGTCGTGGCGAGTGGCAAGGAAAGTCTGGCGCTTAGCTGGCCACGCTGGCTGAGTCATCTTGCGCCACTTACGAACCAGACTCAGGCTGCGACTTCGCGCCACCTCGAGCTTCCTACTTTCCCATGTGGCCTTGACTTTTCGACCTATGCCATTCTTGTGCTGCCTACACGCGATATACACCACGCGGCTTGTCTAGGAACGATCAACGACACGCTAGCTGCCGAGCGAAAAATATCGATCTGTCCTGTTTTGTCAAACGCTGTTCTGGGTATGGTTCCAACTGAGAAAGTGATTTACAAACTGGAGGACCCCGTCTTGCTTTGCAATGATCTTGGAATTTGGACTGATTGCATTTCCCGCACCCCCGATGACCGAGACTCAATTACACAAAACAAAGGTTGCCCCATTCAGTCAACAAATTGACCCACGAAGAACCACC
The DNA here is from genome assembly GCA_019616325.1 of Ceratobasidium sp. 394. Taxonomy (NCBI): domain Eukaryota; kingdom Fungi; phylum Basidiomycota; class Agaricomycetes; order Cantharellales; family Ceratobasidiaceae; genus Ceratobasidium; species Ceratobasidium sp. 394. Next base: position 31,991 of record WSTG01000048.1, on the reverse strand, counting down.
CTACGTCAATTTGTATCACCCTTCTACGATTACCGAGGTTATCGGGACATCTCAACTGCTGCTCTTCTGGGTGTCGCGGGGCCGTTGTTCCAGTAATAAGACGAAAAAAAGCAGAGTGCCACTGAGGTGCGGCGCCTGATATTAGCTCGCATAGAGATATCCGATGTTCTCACATTGATGGGAATCCCGGAATGAACTGCGAGCGGGTATGAGTGCATTGGGACATAGGGTACGCAGGTTACTTGTTTTACCGACCGTAGCGATCGATCCGCACGCGTACATCGCCTTGAACTACCTGGTCATCGGTCACTTGCTGGGCGGTACTTTTCCCTGCTTTACTCCGTCGGCTCTACGTCTGGGACGGTCTCCGATGATGAGCGACAAAATGACAGCAAATGAGGTATGTACAAAACGGGAAACATTGCCTTATCAGTCTCAGCCCACGCCTACCGGCAAGCTCTCCGGTTGCCTCGGCCATCCCAATTACGCAGATCCTTGCGTGAATTACATCAATATTGCCATGCTCGAAAGGGACATGGAAAGCGAGCCCAAGTACTTTTGTGGGAGAGGGCTTCGACTTCTAGCGGATGGCGCTCATGGGCAGAGAACTCACAATGATCTTCACGTTCACAAAATATGGTGTGTTCTATACCGTCTGGATCGCGCTCATTAAATGTCAGTCCCCCAGGACCCATCGTTGACCCGAAAAGGCACATTCATTTCAGGCATATGACATTCATAATCGAATTCAAGATGCACGCCACGTTCGCGATCCGCTCACGCGATGGCCATGCAGGCAACAGCCCTGCCAATAACAATGTCACACAGCAGCATGCAAAGGTCATCCAATAACCCAAAGCTAAACTTTGATCAACGAGCGCTCGACTTCGAATGCGGCAAGCGTATTGGCTCGGAACCACTCCGCTAATGACCCCGGATTCGCAAATGGACAATTGCATTGCCCTCTCTCGATCCAAGACAATGGAGTCTTTCTCCTTACGACGCTCAACCGAGGAAACTCTCTGTCTTCAATCTGAGCTGATTCCACCCAATCCGCCACCTAGATTGGGTCATGAGCGCTGTTTTAGATAGATCATGATCATCACACGTTGGCAGAGGACCCCAGAACCGGCACGCGTCGTCTCGTCAAAAATATTCTGTTACCTGATAAAGCGGTACCGCCGGCGATTGTGCCGTTGTCCAGGCTTCCGTAAGACGAATTTCCATTTTCCTCGTTCAGGAAGCTGATTTACTTTTCAATTTCCGGCCACGAGTTGTGGCTTCCACGTGCAGATGTCAGCACCCCAACCTGCTTTTGGATTCTTAGTTAGGAAGTTCAAACTTTAGGACGGTGCCGCAATAGAATCAATTGTCATGGGACGACATATGATCGTAGAGAAGCCGAGCATGTAATCGTGCACCCGCCTCCTTTCGGTTCCTGGTTAGTTCCCTCACGTGTGGGTAGGAACGATACGCTGGTAAGCTCGCTTATTTTCGGCCTTGTTGGCTCTCCAGCAAGTTTGAGCTATTAGTTCTATATTGGGACACACTCGGGAGCCCCCCCGATAATTTTCACAAGATCACAATGAATAGAACGCAGAGCTGGGTGGGTTTGAAGGTGTGCTGAATTGGGTGGCATGAAAATCCCTCGATCAGAACTAAGATTAAGACTGATTTAGCTAATTCGCCTACGTCTCGGTACAGTCTCCACCATTGGCTGGCCTTGCTCACCCATGACGAGATGCCGTTGTGTTTGTTGTCTGCCCGCGACAGGGCCGCAGCGAATTGCCCTCACTTTGCTAGTCATGTGCTGGAGCGAACTATGCATCACTTTGAAGTTGGTCTGGGCATACCTTGGTTACCTGAGCCTGTATCTTGCTGTCAAAACATGGCCATGTCGTTTCAGTGCCGCTTAAGCACTTGGGCTACTCGTGTACCCTCTTTTCACCGCAACTCGGTTATCACAGGCAGTCGGCCGAGTGAAATACTTCCTTGAACCTTGGCTCTCCCGCATATAGCCGAAGGGCTCGGCTCAACTTCATTCGGCAGTACCTTCAATCGAACACGCTACTTGAACGACATGTGTTTGAGATGAAAACAGCAATTACTCTCAAGACCTGAAAGACCCATGCGCAACAAGTTGCGTAGCACATCCGTTCCTGTTGATTCTACTTGACTAAGGACCCGACGAACCTGGTATGGTGTTGTCAACCAGAGTGTTTTATCGGGATCATACATATGTTGGCTCGCTGTACAGCCGCCAAAGCATCTGATTCCGGGCTCCTGCGGGAAGGCGCATGCTGTTCCGCCGACCGAGATGAATCGGAGCGAAACCTGACCTTGTCTGAATAGGAGTAACGGACATTCATTACCGGTGGTGAGTTGGCCCTTGCCGGTGGAAATTACACTTTTCCTTGGGACGTTCGCCACAATCTCCAAGCCTACTGGTATTGTGGCACGAATAGCCACGCTCGTCAAGGCCTTGCTGTAAAGTCAACCGTAGATAATCGCACGGCGAAGTTACTAGTTGAGAAGAGCCGAACTATATAGCCCAAGTCTACTAAAACTAGTGTACCTGGTGACTATATGCAGTAAGGATACCGAGAGAGGTTAGCTTGCAGGTTTCGCAGCAAACCAAGCACCACGATATATCGTTTCCAACCGCAGGAGTTCCCGTATTTGGTGTACCTCTTTTCACCTGCCAAACCTGGCGCTTATTAGAGCTGGTAGCTCATCCCAAGGCCTGAAGCAAAACCGTAAGTGCGCAGTAGAGAACCTCATTGACAGAGCTTCTGAAAATCCGTAAATTAAGTGGCCTTAGAGTTTATAGCGGCGTCAATTTGGTTGGGCTAGCTCAATTGGTGCATCGAGACCGTGATTCTAATTGTATGCGTCCTCAGAAGCATGTATTGACGCCCATCTCCCGGAATGCCTACTACCGGAGCGCGTGGCGAGGCAGTAAGTCGCTTCTCCCTATTTCTAACGAGCATGAAGTGCCGTTGCTTATGTGTCCTCGAACAACTGGTCTCGTGTACTGAATAGAGCCGTGGTCTCTCTGGAGCCCCGGGTGTCGGGGCTCCAAAAGAATGCCGTTTCTTCGCTTGACGGGTTTGAAAGTTGCGCAGTAAAAGAGTTTATTGGGCATATACTAATAGACCCTTGCGTTCGGCCGTATAACAAACCCTGCCGTGAGATGCGAATACGACTGGGGTTGAAGCTGATGAATGATCAAAGCGGGGGTGGGCAAAGGAGGCTTGTTCTTCAAGCCCTCGTGTAAATAAGTCCATCAGAGCCCAACACAACGGGAGCGGGTGTAGGCTCGTGTCGGACCTCAAGCAAGCTTTCATTCATGGAATTTCTGTGACCCATCCTCCTGTTGAGATCATGATCCAGTGATCCCGTCGTTTTGAAGGCTTACGATAGGCAGCCCAATATTTCAGTCTTTGTCCGTTTCACGTGTCGGAAAGTCAAGCCCACTAACCCTCACGGTAGGCGCACTCGGTGTTCACCGCCGACACATTCCTTGCTATTGCGGAGCCCTAGCATAGTAAATTAGCACATCTGATAAAGTTAGTTTGTTCAGTCTTCTTCGGGTGGGTGGTTTCTGTGTGGGAAGTCTGCTAGAAATCTCACAATTGTAAACACGATAGCAGGGCTCACCGTATTAGCGGAATGACCTCAACGGTTCCTTTCGGAGCCAAAGCGAAGCTACAGTGCACGGACTCCTGCCAGTCTCCCAAGTCCATGAGCACGAGGATAACGCTTCTCACATGCACCGCGACCGCCCTGACTAGCTGCCTTGAGAACCAGTGACAAAGCTATAGCACCGAACTGAGCAGGTGCCGAATGATGATCGATTTGCACATGCAAAAGTAAGTGCAAATTTGAACTGCATTTCTGCCTATTCTGCAACTGGCCTTGGCTGCCAAATACGTGCGGCTATCTTCACAATATGCAGCATTCAGCCACCGGAGTTGCTGTGTCTGTTGCGCTTACAAGCGCGTAAACTGTAGCCTACAGCTCTGCCGAGATTTCAGCTACGGCATACCACGAACAGATGGGCTGACGGCTATCGTTGCATGCCGTTGCGGTACCTTGTCAACGCGGCGTGGCTTCCCGTAGACCCGATAGTTGCTGAGTGTCCTCAAACGGTCCTGTGGAGATGTCTGCTAAATACCAACAGGGGCCCATTAGCAGCATTTAGGAGGGTGATCGGGTGTGTTCAGGCGTGAGTCTAGTCCTTGTACAAGTGGTTGCTGACTCGAGACAGGCTTTCCTTTGGTCAACAGCTTGTCAGCAAAATCGTGTTCCAAGGCTATGACCTGTAGCTAGCTACGTGTATACTGCTCCCATAGTTCCGTGACGCGCTCTCCCAACACACCCTTCCAAAAGGCCTCTTCATGGTACTTGGTGTCACGAAGTGCGAGGTTGATCCTCCTCACAGTACCGGCGCCTTTGGTCACTTCAAGCCAATCTAAAAAGAAACCAGTCTTCTCGTAGCCTGCATCCCAGCGCCCTCCTGTATCGCGCCTCCAATGTGGAGGAGATAGGCCAGCACGAAGCCGCACAAAATCTGCCACGCCTTCAATGAGCCCACCCGGTGCAGTCCCTTGTCCGTTGTACTGAAAACAGTGAACGACCTGCGTAGGCTAAGCACAAGACTTGAATATCCGGGGATGCTAATCCCGTACCTCATGTCTTATAACACCCATAATTTCTTCTCTAGTACGTGCTCCCAACTTTTCGATGTATTTAGCGTTACATTCTATCGTCTTGTGAGAATGACTACCACTTATCACGTGACAAACTATCAATTTGATCCGAATAGGTTCCAAAATGAATATGTCTACTTGCCTTGTCCCCGCAACACCTTCCATCTCCTTGATGATAACACGAATATTTTTCACGTGGGACGGGACTGTTCTTTCATCGTAGAGCTCTAGTAGCACCCCCGCGACGGCGTTCCGGAGAAGGGTTGCAGGTTCTATCGCAGCTAGAAACTGAGCAGCTCCAGGACATAAGATATCTTCGATCACAAGATCGAGCTTTGGCATGACACCCAAGATCCATTTTGGAATGTCGGCTGGAGGGCGAGGGGCAAGTGGCTCAGCTGGAGTTGGGGTGGGAGGAGGCACATTTGTCGGCTTCGGCAGTTTAGGATCATGTGAAACCATTTCCTGTCAATGCGGGAGTAAAATGCTAAAAGTATTAAAGGACGCGCTGCAGGTAGAGGTGGTCGATTTCAGGGTTGAACTCGGCAGTCGTCGAGAATGAAGTACACACGAGTACTTTGCCTGCTGTCAGGTACGGGAATGTGATCACGCCACCTGGAATTTCCCCTTCTGGACAGTCAAGATTGGCGCCGGGCATGAATCTACAACGCAGCAAGATTCGACACCAAGGCGCGTGCATGACGCGAGGAGGGACAATTACAATACTGGAACGTTTATATTCCGTTTGTTGAAGGACAGTTAGGCTTGGAAACCAAGAGTCTAGACTGGGCATACGCTCTCGACATAGAACATGGAATCTCCTGGGGGTGGACAATCTGTTTTCAAAACGGGCAAACCGGTTATCGGAAGGGATCCCTTCTCCAAGACGAAACAGGGCCTACGTTGAGCAGTGCGGGCTTATCGCTGGCTTACGGCTCGTATTTTGTGCTCCCGCTGGAATGCGTTGAAGTCATCCTCCTTAGATTTGTATTGTTTGACCAAGGTTTCCAAGACATTCTTGAGCTGTTGGAAGATCGGAACTTTGGTAAATGAAATAGAGGAGATAATTAGGACACTCACACCATTCCTATTCATCTCTAGTGAGGGGACAACATCCTTGACCGTACGCTCGACCAATACTCCTCCGATCATTCGAAAACATTTGCGGTCAGAGTCATTTTTGTATGGATCGCTCAGAGTCGCGAGTACCAGCCTGAGTGGTGGCGGTTGGCTGGACTAGAAAGGGACGGGGCACGATTTTACGCTCACTCGTGCTCTTCAGCTTCGGCCTCGAGTTCGCCTATCTTCTGAGCAAGCTGTTGTAAATCATTCTGAAAGCGTGAAAATCGAACTTGGATTTCTGGTGCAAAGGATTGAGTACAGGTCTTGAACGAGCATTAAACGCTGGTACCTTGGTCTGTTAGTTGTTTGGTAGCCATCGCTCGATGATTGTCAAGTAGAGGTAAACCAATTAGTAACAAAGTGTAATGAATGTACCGATCGAAACCAAGCGCTGTGATTGGTCAACGATGAACTCCCGCGTCACTCCCGCTCCTGACCTTGCCCACCACCATGGCGTCGCTCACCCGTCTCAGGCCGATTCTTCGTCTGCCAGCACGCAATACTGCGATGTTGCTAGGCCTCTCGCACCGTACATTTGTGACAACCATTCCGTGCCTCCATGCGACTCCGGTTGATCGTTCCCCACAACCAAATCCTGCCGATGTACCACGTACTGGAGGAACAACCGCGTCCCAGTATGTAAGTCCCTACAAGGACAAATCAGCCTTTGACAAAGCCGCGGAGTTATTTTTCTTCACTGAAATCCTGCGCGGTGGGTAGCGGGGAACGAACTGGCCTGGGCTCCGCTAAGATTTCGTCGCAGGGATGTGGATCGTGCTGGAGCAATTCTTCCGACCACCTTATACTATCAAGTAAGTCTAAGTTCGGCGATAGGGGAACTCACCCAATGCCACTATCCGCAGATATCCGTTTGAGAAAGGCCCTCTGAGCCCGCGTTTCCGAGGCGAGCATGCATTGCGCCGGTATCCTTCTGGTGAAGAGCGCTGTATTGGTAGGCGGGGGGGATCTACAATATATTTAAAGCCCACTGACACAAATGTTAGCTTGCAAACTATGCGAGGCTATTTGCCCAGCTCAGGCAATCACGATCGAGTCCGAGGCGCGTGAGGACGGGTCAAGAAGGACGACTAAATACGGTACGTAGATTAAGCCAAAGGTTTTGGCGCTAGTAAACTGATACTGAGCCGGGTGATTAGACATCGACATGACCAAGGTCGGTTTAGCTTCTATCTCCTGGCGTAACATTGAAATTCACGAATTGTCCCAGTGCATCTATTGTGGTTTCTGCCAGGAAGCTTGTCCTGTAGATGCGATCGTTGAAAGTGAGTAGCGTCTACACCCGTGAGCTAGATCTCAGTTTAATGCGACTCGATCGCAATAGCCCAAAATTTCGAGTACTCGACCGAGACGAGGGAAGAATTGTTGTACAACAAGGAGAAACTCCTGGCAAACGGTGATCGTGCCGAGGCTGAAATCGCGGCCAACCTGCATTGTAAGTCGACTCGAAATTCTCGGTTGCATCAGTGAACAATTATTCGTCTCCACGTAGCGGACCATGTCTACCGGTAAGGTTGGGCGGAGGCGGGGGATTTGCGTTTCATAGCAATTAATAAAAGTTTCCTCGTGTGGGGTTAAAAGCCATCTAAAGAAATAACAAAATGATCGGGTAGGTTATGGAAATGTCGAACTATCTGCTCTATTAGGTGCTAGGACGAGATGCTAGACTCGCCGGTTTCGGTGGTGGCCGTGGGGGTGCAGTCCTTGAAAGCCCGCTTGCTGAACGCGAGGGTAGGGGACTATGGATTTGACTCGCCTCCTTGGCCTTGGCCTCGAACATGGACGCAACGGCTGATACTGATATCGGCTTAGGGGCCTCCTCCACATTTGTGCCAGCAGTCTCTAGCCCCCCTTCCTTTAGGCTATTAGGAATCTCAACGCGCTCGAAGCTTGTTGAAGAACTAAGAGTATCGGTACCAGGCGTCGAGTCCGGCACCCTTCGTGGGGCGTCGACCACTGGGCGGCTTCCCGGGCGCATTACAGGCCATGCCCGAACAGTGGAGCTCGAAACTGGTGTGGGTTCGATGGGCACGGCAAGACTCGACCGGTAAAGTTCTTCGTCAGAAGAGCTCGCCGAGTCATCATGGTCAGAGTCGAATGGATCCTTGTACTTTTGCGTCGGTTGAGCCGTTGACGTGGAAGCATCGAGAACGGCATTGGAAGAGCCTTCACTATCCCATAATGAGGGCCTGTCGGGAATCCGAGGACGAACGGGAGGGACAGGGGGGCCAGAGGAACCGGGGGGAGGAGGAGCTTAGTGGGTTTAGGCAGTATGTAAGTTTTAATGCATGCAGCCGGCATAATCGAGGACTCACGTGTACGGGCAATCCCTGTCTTGACGCTCAAGGCAGCAAGCTTTTTGTCCAAGCTCTCATGTGGGCCAGTACTGGTCACGCTAGCCAAAAGCTGCGCTTGGAGCGCGTTTTTCTTCGCGGTATCGATTAGACGGGCGGTAGCGTGGAATATGGCATAGACTGCGCGACAAATCAGGTTTAGTAGAGTCCCTGCCAATTATCGAGTGGGACACACCAGGTCGATGGTCACTCTGCTTGAGTTCTGCTCGGAAATACGAGGCGATATCCAGCCCTGTTCCACGAAACAGAATACGATCTACACGCAAGTGAAAGGGGTCGATCGATCGAGGAGACTAGCATTGACTGGGGAACCCACCTGTCCATGCTGGGATGCGAAGCTTTTCCGACGTATCGTATTCATCCGAATATAGATCGTACCTGTACGTTGGCCTGAAGAGAATCGGCGCTTCCTCGTATCCGACGAATGCCGCTTGGGTTTCCATTGCTATTCTCAGCTACGCAGTTGCGAGAGGATGAGCTATGGTATGGCAGGTATTTCGAGACTGAGCACCCACTTGGTCGGATTCCAGGAGTATGTGAAGTTGGTCATTCACAGCCAGATAACGTACTTCTTCATTTGGCATGTCGACTCGATAATTGGTATCGGCAAGCCAGATGACGTTTCTATTGGTTTATGTGAATCAGAGCGAACCGATTTAAGCGAACATCGGTAGACTCACTCATGACTTCCAATGGTCTTGCCCCTCAAAAAGGACTAAAATCACGGGTTAGATGCCGTGCAAGAGCGGGGGCGTTTGCTCTTACCAGACCATTAACGATGGTACGGTAGTCGTTATTTCGTTCTTCGACGTTTGTGTGACCGGCGGCGAGGTGGGCAGTAATAAAGCAAAAGCTTGAATCGTAATAATCCAATCGAATCCCAACAGCGCCCTTGAGGATTTGCTATTCAGAGCAGATCAATTGGTGGGGTTGTGTGCTTACCTTGTTTCCCGACATCCCTCGCAAACCGGTCTATTACCCTAAATTAGGAGCGTTCGTATCGGTAGTTGTAGCATATATTTACCTTTTTTGTGGCAGCTTCAACATTGCGAATGTGACCAGTTAGCTCAGTCTTGCATAACACTATCAACGCGGTTCCCACGAGCTAATTTACCAGAATAATGTCAGGGGAGCAAAGCTAGAGAAGCAGACTCGCGACAGACCTGCTCGCTCCTTAGGACCACATACTCGGCTTTCCTGTCACGTCTCGTCGCTAAAGTGTCCAAGATGTAGCTTTCCCACATTCGCCTATGAGCCGGTAGATTATCAATTTATGCATCGGTTCAGAGTGGTACAAACTACTAACTTTTTCTCTGGGTCAGTCTGAACGATCTGTTGTGCTGTAAGGGGTACGATCTCTTGGAAACCCAATACGAACAAGTCCGGCCTTCAGACATATTATTTAATGGTTGGCTGGTAATCTATTTGAGCCGTGTCTACTCACTCGGTACTATCTGGAATGAGGAGGGTTTAGTATTAGCCTGGCGGAAGAAACAAACGAATCCCACCTGCTCGAGGGAATAACCAAGGCAGTATTTTATCCGACGGTGGCTATAGGTTAAAGGTCAGCTTAATGCGATATGAACAACCATGACCACTCGCCCTTCCATTGAGGTTCCAGGTTCCAACGAATATTTGCGCCTTCCGGGGGGAAGAATATTCAAGTAACCTGCGTGATTGACTCAGCACGTTTTGGTACTTCACGCCATAGAACTTAAGCCTTGCCTTTGAGAAAGGGCCGATCGAACGGAATCATGAATCGGGTCGAATATGGTTACTTGTCGTTGGGTATTTAAATTCCCCTTGGTCAAAGTGTTATCAGCATCCAGGCACTGAAGAGCTAATACTAACCAGAAGCAAATCGATTGCAGCCTGTTTGCCTTTGTCTTGGAAATTGTTAATATATGACCGAGCGACACTCTTCGTGGCATCCGACAACAACCCAGCGAAGGTGCGCTTCCCAGACCTCGTAAAGCTCGTGTTCAAAGCCCCGGTACCTGCATATATCCTAGATAAGGCGTCTCCGTTTTCCGCCCAGAGTTCTCTGTGATTCGACCAGATCAACACGGACGATACCCACTCGCGATGGACATTGCGGAGGTAAAATTCTAGATTCAGCTTGGATAGGATGTCTTGCACGAAATTCGTGCGATCTAGACTATAGTGATTTAGTTAGCCTAAACGAACACATATTCGAGGGGTAGACGTACCAATCCAGGCAATTTGTGCGGAATACACCGGTTTGGGGGGTTATTAGCATGTCGGACTGCACGGTGGTAAACCCATGGTTGGCCAGCCCACTCTTTACGCCTTCCAAACTCCTCAGAGCGACTGGAATAGTGTCGTGACCCATTGTTCTGACGACTGCGTGGAAGTCGAGATTCGACATATCAACGTCACTGTTTCCGCCTGCGCGCAATGTTTTCAGGTGCGCGGTGTAGGCTGTAGTCAAAGCTGCCTCGTTTTCCTTGGTCCCAAGGAGATTGACGGCATGCACCGAGTCATATTCTTCCAGGAGCTGGGCAAAATGACGGTCGAACGCCGGCTGGGATGCAGCTTGTGGCCGGGTAATCTGAATTCGTTGCGCCCCTATCTGAAGCCCTTGTTGCTCCCAGAATACTATTTTACGGCGACCAATCAGTACCTGTTTGGTCAAACTGGACTCGAAAGTAACGCACGCGGTATGCTGCCTCGTACTTGGGCATACGACCAGCAGGTATCGTTCGTGGCAAAAATGGTTTCGGTCTGTTTTCTTGGTCACTTCGGGTGGCACGGCTGGCTCCAATGCACGTACCTCAACAAAGTTCGCGACATTGCCATCCTATGCGAAATTGAGTAGTAGCCAAGGTCTCAATATTGATGGCTTACATCGTCCACCCCTCGGGTGTTATAGCGCGTACCAGCACGCTTCCAGCTCAATCGGGATATCATGCCTATAATTCCGATAGTAGGCCCACCAGCCTGCGGGGGCGCCGACAGGGGTATAGCGTAAAGCCCGACGTACCCCTGAATAGCCAAAATCTAAGACGGCAATTAGGTTATCGGCCCCAGGGTTGAAGGAAAACTTACAATAAAGTGGCATGTATCGAGCTCATCCCTTTCGTTTTGCTCTAGGCGCGCTCTAAAGTCAATCAGGCCTGTACGTCATGGGTGAGTAGCTCGTTCGTATCACACGACAGTAGACTCACTTCCAGCGATGTATTCGTTCCACACGAATCTCGGGTCAAACACGTTTTGGTCATGTGTCGCTTGCCGTCTTGTCCGAGCTTGCAGCCTCGTCGAAATATCCCATCTGCCATTACTCGCGTAGTAGAATGTCCCAGAGCTCATGATTTTGGAAAGCGATGAGCACGGGTGCTCGTACACGGGCTGGGTCGTCTGCATCTGATGTCCCAAGCTGTCCCGTTCATAAGCATCGTTCATTTCGTAAGCTCCAATCGTAGGGCTGGTAGGTCCGTCAGACGCGAGGGAAAGGTCATCGTAGGTATTGGTGTTCAAGCTGAAGAAGGCGACCTCGTTGATTTTGGATACTTGCTCTGGGTTGGTCTTTTGGGGAGTAAGGTTTCCTATGACTGTCGCAGAGGTCACTACGGCAAGAAACAACTCTAAAGACAATCATATTTCAGCTATGCCACAGTATATACCCGTCCTGCGACGTACCTCCGCCCACACTAATAAGACCGAGACATCCCATAACCTCGTGGAGAGTTAGGCGAACTACTCCGTTTAGATCAACTTGGTCCTTGCGCAGAAACTCAACGATAGCCTGCGAGCTACCCTTGGCACCTTCCGCCGCCCGAAAGACCAATGCCCGTCTCGGCCGTCCCGCCCGTATCTCGTCATCAGAGCTAGTCGTGAGAATCAAAGTCCGTTGCGGAACATCGCGGAGGTATAAATGCATAGAGAGGTATCAAGTGTAAGCTCTCGGGCGCGAGTGCGAAAATGGCCTTATTATGGAAGATGATGGTGGGACTGAGCAACTGAGACTGCTTAGCGCCGTCAGCCACTTTCATGATGGCATCCGACTGTGCAAATAAAATTCGGTAAACTAAGTATATTGTCTAGCAGCTGACGGAGGGGACTAAAACTACAAAAAGATCAAAAAGGCGCAGCCGTAGCTTAGATTAACCCCTGCTTCTTGAGATCCTCATAAGTCTTTTTGTTGTATACGTTTCCTTCCTCGTCTTCCAATTCCTCCATAGTCTCGTTCTGGAATATCTCTTGCCTTCCTTCTTGCTTAAGTCGCTCGGCAACTAACCAAAAATCAGCCAGCTGCAGGGAGTGAAAGAGAAATAACACCTACGGGCCAGAGCGTCCTCAATGCGGGTAATCTCATGGAAATGCTTCGTATTGGGGAGCCCGAGTGCGCGCATACCGAATGCATGTCGAGATTCTTGGAAATGGCGGTCAAAATTTTTCCTACAAGAAAAAATATATAGGCCGAGTAGACAATACCAATCTCTAAACACGTACCTGCCCATGTACACATGGTCCGAGCAAATCTCGCAGCGGTACTCGACTCCAAGCCCATGAAGTTTGTACAACCAGTACGGGATAGGCTTCCCGTCCCATCCAAGCGGAAGTTTGAGGGGGTTGTATATCCGCTCCTCTTCCTCTTCCTCCTCGATTGCGGGCGCCCCCTCTGCAGCATCTCCAGTCGTCACAGGCGCGATATCCACCTCGGGCTCCTCAAGTTCCAATTCGCGTTCATGAGACGTTAGAGAGAAGCGCCGTTCTACATTGGCTTTCGTCTCGAGCAGCGTCGCGTGCAACACCTTGAGTATGGGTCCAAGGAGATGAGTGAGCAAGGCGGCTCGATATGTTTTAATGTGTTTACGCGAACTCGAGGGTTGGGCATCGCGGGCGGGAGCAGCACCGTTTGTAGCTGGAGAGGGATTTTGTTGGGTACGAGCAGCAGCCTTGATATGCTTTTTGGAGGTGAGATGAGCATCGTACACCGTTTGTTTCGCGTAGTGTCGTTGGCCTAAGCAGCGAGAGGTTCATAACGTTCGAGCAAGAAGGCAGGGATGAACTCACAAGCTTCGCACCATATATTTTCCGACGGAGCCGCTCCGTTTGTTGGTCCCGAGCTCCCACTTGCATCCCATCCTTGAATTTGGTTCTGTTCCCACAGTTTATCGAACTCCGCCTCTGCGTCTGCTTGTTGTTGAGCGTGAGGCTGGAGCGGCCGAGTACGCTTCACAAATGAGAGCAAGTACGTATAGAGATTAGACAAGTATCTAATTAAAAATGAGTGAACGAAGTGCGAAATTGGTTAAACGGAACTCACGTTTCGTACTCTTTGCTGAACCTCGTTTTTTCGTTCAGTTCGGCTCCTAACTGGCCAGCGGCGTCCGGGGCCCCAACCTCGGCCAAAATCGTGAGGTATTGAAGGTATGGCAGGAAACGCTTGCCAAGGCCTTTGAGGTTGTTGTACTCGGTATGATTCGCATTGAGGTCAACATACCGACCGAATGATTCTTCCCCGGAGAACAGTCGAGAGAAAGCTAAGGCAGACATGTAAGTACAAATCCCTAGGGAAAGGCTATATACTTACGATCATCCTGCTCTACACCGTCTTCGGCCGTACCGGGAGCTCCACCGCCTAGCAAGCCCTCAAGCTCCAGATCAAATCCGTTCGTAGCGCTGTCGGGGTACTTATGGCGGTAGTCCTTGACCCTCTTGAGCTTCGAATAGAAATCGGTTAAATCGTCCGGTGCGCCCGCGGACGACAGCTGTTCAAGCTCCTGATCCCTTGGTCTACAAGCATTCGTATAATTAGTGTAGTCCAATTAAGAATGAGCAGCCCACCGACCCAGTCTCATCCATATATTGAGAATTAAGGGTAACCATGCGCGCGTGCATCCTATCGAGGATTGCGCTCGCCTTGTGCTCGGCAATGAGATTCGTCCTATGCTATATGTACTAAAACGTCAGCGAAATTCCGGTGCTGAACATGTACAAGGCGTGTGCGCATTCGAGAAGCGTATTCTTGGGATAGAACAACCATGTTGGCGCGAAAAACAAAGCGAGAAGAGAGCTTGACGCTTACCGTAACCTGCGGATGCGAAAGAACTTCTGCCAAAGCCCGCTCAAACCTCTCAATCTCCTCGTGCGTATTGCGCTGAACCTCGATTATGGAGTCCATGGCGGGTAGAACAAACTAGAGAGTGGCGAGAAGGTGAGAGTGTTTGCTTACGTACGGGTCTTGGCCGACTAGCGCTCAGGTTTTTACCACATCTCCACCACCATCTCACTTGTGCAAATCTCCTGTAAATGTGAGTATAGGGCCCCTACTTGGTGTAGATTGACCGAATTAAAACACAGAATCAGTATAATGGCAAACGTCAACAGCGACGAGAAGCTAGTCTTCGAATCTTCCGAGGCGGTCAAGGTTGTGTCAACGTTCGATGAACTCGGATTGAAGGAAGACCTGCTTCGCGGAATTTATGCTTATAGTATGTATCCCTGGCTTTATTCAAGTGTGCTAACTCATCCGTCTGGCTAGACTTCGAAAAACCGTCTGCCATCCAACAACGTGCCATCCTGCCCATTACCAAAGGTCGCGACGTAATTGCCCAGGCTCAATCTGGTACCGGAAAAACTGCCACATTCTCAATCTCCATTCTTCAGTCCATCGACACGACCCTTCGCGAGACTCAGGCGCTTGTGCTCTCCCCGACGCGCGAACTGGCAACTCAAATTCAGTCGGTCATCCTGGCACTCGGCGACTACATGAACGTGCAATGCCACGCATGTATTGGTGGCACTTCTATCGGCGAGGATATTCGCAAGCTCGATCACGGCCAGCATGTTGTGTCCGGTACGCCTGGGCGCGTGTTCGACATGATTCGCCGCCGAAACCTCCGCACACGTAATATCAAAATGCTCGTCCTGGATGAGGCAGACGAGCTCCTCAACAAGGGATTTAAGGACCAGATCTACGATGTCTATCGTTATTTGCCCCCCTCCACGCAGGTGGTGGTTCTCTCGGCCACCCTTCCCTACGACGTTTTGGAGATGACCACGAAGTTTATGACCGACCCGATCCGCATCCTCGTCAAGCGTGATGAATTGACGTTGGAAGGCATCAAACAGTTCTTCGTTGCTGTCGAGAAGGAGGACTGGAAGTTCGACACTCTCTGCGACTTGTACGACACTCTTACGATTACCCAAGCCGTTATCTTTTGCAACACCCGTCGCAAGGTAAGTATGTCTGCAGCGTGCGCGGCATTGTCACTAATCCATTACTGGAGGTGGAGTGGCTCACGGAGAAGATGCGTGGCGCAAATTTCACTGTTGCCTCGATGGTAAGCGAACTCCCGGTCGGTAGTACCGTATGCTTATGTTTGACCAAATAGCACGGTGACATGGTGCAAAAAGAGCGGGACGCTATCATGCAAGAGTTCCGCAGCGGTTCCAGGTAAGTTGCCTCTAGCACGCATATTCTCTTCTAACCTCTCGATCACAGCCGTGTTTTGATTACGACAGATGTCTGGGCGCGAGGCATTGATGTCCAGCAAGTATCTCTCGTCATCAACTACGACTTGCCTTCGTAAGTATTTCCCTCATTTGTTTATGGCCGCTCGTACTAACTAAGCTTCTAGCAACCGTGAAAACTACATCCACCGAATCGGTCGCTCTGGCCGCTTTGGACGTAAAGGTGTTGCTATCAACGTACGTAGTTTGTCTCAACTTAGTCCTCGAAGCTAAGACGTAACCTTTCACCAGTTTGTCACGATCGACGACGTGCGCATTCTCCGTGATATTGAGCAGTTCTACAGCACCCAGATCGTACGTTCTAATGCGCGCGTCCATGCATCCTGTACTGACGCTAGCATAGGACGAAATGCCTGTAAATGCCGCCGAGCTTATCTAACCAGTCTCGCACTCCCCTTGTTGTTGTAATCTCAGGAAAATAATGTACACCGATTGTGATTGGTACGCGGATGAAACATCGGGTTGCGCGCATTCCAGGCTCCCTCCTGAGTTTGTGGCGCACTCGGTGGCCTGTTCAGACGTGTGAGTCTCTGGTATATTGTCGACACTTGGGCGGGTGTTGACAAGTATCATGACACTGCAGCAGAAAGCCGATTGATTGCGCCGCTTGGACTAAAAGGTACGTATTTGGTAGAACTGACACTAGAAAGTAAGAAACCCTGTATTTTCACGGACTAAGTAGTCTTCTCCGAACAATTAAGCCTCTAAACACGTAATATAGCAGTAATGATACAATATGCCGGCGTCTGTAACGAGAATCATCACTTGCAAAACTATTTCCTCATTCGCTTCTTGAACCGCTCCATCACCTACAAGGCATGATTAGTCCAAGTAGGCGCACAACTCAACAACACAAACCTGCTCGTCGGTGGCGACATCCCGTCTGTTGTCTCGCTCTTTGATATACCCTCGGGTGTCCATATCCGGCGGCAGACCCATCGCCTCAAGCTTTGCGTTGCGCATCGCATCAGCATCGGATTGCACCTTGAGGTGCGGATTAAAGACTATAAATAATATCAAGCCAATCGAAGCGCGAATGTACGGGTTCACCAACTTACAACGCGCTGCAGCCAAATGTCGTTCGTCATTGGCGTCCCGCGGCTTATTTTCTCGTCGGTTTTCTGATACCGTACGTTTTGCCTTTTCTGTATCTTCGATGTTTTTCAGTCGTGTGCTAGTAGGCGCAAAGAATAAGCCAAATGCCGGCATTTTAATGAAACACATACTTACTCCATCCCCAGGTCGACCTCCGGTATAGCTGTTAACATCGCCGAGCTGTTCGTAACGCTTCCTTCTTCAAGCTCCTTCTTCTCGATCTTGTACTTTTCGGAAATGCGGAAAAGCTCGTCGTAGGGGTCAGACGAAGTGCTAGTGGTTGTACCGGATCCTGTTGCAGATTTCCCCCGACGCTTTTCCATCTCTTCTTCGATGTATTTCATCCTTGGGGATATAGTTGTAGACGTTAGTTGGCATGACAAAAGAAGGAATACTCACATATGTTTGTCGACGTCGAGCTTGTTCGTCTGTTGAGTAAAGTTGTTCGACTTGACAATCTTTCGAGCTATATCTTCGATATTCTCTTGGTCCCCGTCGCTAAAAAGAGAGCCCGGCGAATCGTAAGGATGAGATTAATACTGGGATTCAATGGATACACGCACTCGTCACCGTCTTTACGCGCCCCGCCGGGTCGAAGACCGTACCTTTCTTCTTCTTCTTCCTCTCTCTTCTTCTTCTTTTTAGTACCACCAGCACTGAGCTTTGTGGAATCGATACCCTGCCGTTGGCGACGCAACTTTCGTAGCTCAAGCAGCTCCTCGATCCTAAACAAGTAAATGCATCAAAAATAACATGCAGAGATCTTAAAAATCGACTCACGAAAGCTTCTCCTCGTCAACCCCCTCTGAAGCTTCGCGATCATCCTTTGGGGTTTGCGCCTCCTCTGCTACGTCCTCGGACGGTCGCTGGCGTGGTTGGGGACGGTTCGCGCGCTTTTTGAAGAGAGGTTTCGCTTCAGAATCGGACATGGTACCAAAATGCTAGAAAAATAAAGCAGAGCGGCTTTGAGTTAATTATCAAGAGTAGTGCTTGGTCGATGTAGCCTTGAAAGTAATTTGATGACACGGTGGCTAAAGCGGTGCCGGTGAGAGACAAAGCGCCGATGCCTGGGGCGTTTAATTTCCAATCGCAGCCGCCTCTCCCCACCACCACCTCCACATCACCCTTTACGAACCATTAACCTCTGCTATTATGAGCAACCTTGAGAGTGAGTCGTTCAAATATAAATGACGAATAGAACTAATCATACAACCCAGAAAGTCTTTTCCAGCTCAAGGTGACACAGCACAGCACGGGTTTCGGTCGATATACTAATCCACCTCGTAGTTCACGGCCAAGAGCCTTAACCGACAATCCAAGAAGGCTCAGAAAGATGAGAACACGGAAAAGGCCAAATTGAAGAAGGTATGACCTCGCGAGTATTGCCACCAATCGCAGCAGCATGACGTTTTCCCAGGCTCTCCAGCAAGGCAATACCGATGGTGCACGAATTTATGCCTCGAATGCAATCAGGAAGAAAAATGAATCTTTAAACCTATTGAGGCTTGCGAGTCGAATTGATGCTGTCGCCTCGCGAGTGGAGACTGCGGTGACGATGAGGCAGGTCACGGGGAACATGACTGCGGTGGTGAAGAGTATGGATAAGGCCGTGGAGAGCATGAACCTGGAGAGAGTCAGTTTCTTTCTAGATGATTGGGTGGTCCACTAATACGGACTTACAGATTTCTCTGGTCATGGACAAGTTCGAGTCCCAGTTTGCCGATTTGGACGTGCAAACTTCATACATGGAAGATACGATGCAATCGACTACTGCAGGTACGCCACATGGCAGCGATTGGGAGCACGACCGACTAACAATGTCCTAGTCTCGACCCCCCAGGATCAAATAGATAACCTAATGGCTCAAATGGCCGATGAAGCGAACATCGAGCTCGAACAGAACATGGAGCCGGCCCTCGCTGGGAAGGTCCCGGACCTCGGTGTTAAAGAAGGAAAGAGTGCCGTCCGAGAGGAAGACACCCAGCTTGCGGAACGTTTGAGGGCGCTGCGGCCTGCCACATGATTGCGGATGAACGTCAGGCATTGTAATGCGCACCGGTTTACCGCGCTAAGTGATCCCACCTACCCCGATGCTGAGATATGTTCCTGTAGAATTATCTGTCCATAATTTGCGTGATCTGCGCCGTATGCAACTTTCATACCCTCGTCTTCCACATTGTGGTTAAATCGAGTCCAAGGGATTCCTCGCGAGGGCATGCGCCCGCGGGTGCTACTACCATGCCCAGATCGATACATGCCATGCGTTTCCACCTCGACCCGGGTATTGCTTTGACGCTTATAAGCACAGGGCATTTTCACAACGGCGGACAGCCTGCTGAGTCAGCGCGAGTTCAGCGCCGTTCCGAGGGTCGCTGGACTTCCACGACTTCTCCTAATAGTAGCCGGGCAGCGGCCATGTGCAGAGTTGTCTTCCCGTGTGTCGCCATCGGAGCTTCCAGCTGCAATGTGAGACACCGAGGCCACTAGTGGGTCTATAAAGCCCTTGGGCCAGATGGCTGCTGGTCTCTACTCTCCCCCTCATGTGGTCGCTCCGACTCTTTCTAGCCGCTGTCGCCGTGCAGAGCGCCGTTGCGACGTCGTTTGGCGCGCATGTCTTGAAAGAGCGTTTGGCAGAGGTGCCCCGTGGTTGGAGACTCCACAGCAAAGCGCCCGCTGGGTACCCCCTCAAGCTTCGAATTGCGCTCCCACAACCAAAGTAAGTACACATTTAGATCTAGGCCGAGTTCCACTAAATATTCATACATTTGCTCAGTTTTGACCAGCTGGAGCGTGAGCTGTACGAAGTCAGCGACCCCAATCACGCTCGTTACGGACAACATCTTTCACCCGAGGAGGTCAACGCACTTGTGACGCCCCACGCTAGGTTAGTTGCGCTACATATAGTCGTGAATTGCCCTAACTTTAGTTCATGTCAAGTTCACTGTCATCGGTAGACGACTGGCTGGTGTCCCATGGCTTTGAACCTTCGACTCTAGAACGCTCCCCCGCCCACGATTGGGTTACCATCGTATTGCCTGTATCCAAAGCAGAAGAGATGCTAGGAACTGAATACGGCATTTGGGAACACGCAGAGTCTGGGGAGAAGATCGTCCGCACCATGGAATATTCCGTTCCGGAGTCCATACATGCACACAGTAAGTGTTTTTGCAGCACTTGGTAAATCAATTCCCATGTTCCGACGGCGAATAGTCCACCTAATCACTCCAACGACTATGTTCGGAAACCCTCGCCCGCACAAAGCGACCTTCCACTACGAAAACGACCCTATGAGCAAGGCCGCTGCTCTTATTCCGGACGCGTCGTGCAATAGCACCATTACCATCTCATGCTTACGGGCACTCTACAACATTGGTAAGTCGATCCAATAGACACTCTCATTCAGGCGCCAACATTCTCGCCAGGAAACTATACTGCAACTGTCAAGTCCAATCGCCTCGGAATTGCTGGCTACCTCGAAGAATTCGCCAACTTTGCTGACCTCCAGACGTTCTACAAAAAATACTATCCTCGCGCTGTTCGCTCCAATTTCACAGTCGAATCCATTAATGGAGGTATTAACCCGCAGGATCCCGAATCTGCAGGTATGAGCAAATATATGCATGTTACATCCTAAACTGATGGGCTCGTTCGACAGGCGGCGAAGCACAACTAGATGTCCAGTACGCCGGTGGTATTAGCTATCCCGTCCAGAACATTTATTATACAACTGCCGGACGTCCTCCTTTCAATCCCTCCATCGGAACGCCCGATAACAACTCGGAGCCGTACCTCGAGTTCTTGCAATACCTTCTGGCCCAAAAGAACCCACCTCAAACAATCTCCACTTCGTATGGCGATGAGGAACAGACTGTTCCGATCGAGTACGCAAAGCGTGTATGCGGCATGTTTGCTCAACTCGGTGCTCGGGGTGTGACGTTCTTGTTTTCAAGTGGCGACGGCGGCGTCGGTGACGGTAAAGTTCGTGGACCCGACCATAAAATTAACGAGTCAATATTGATTTCGCGCCTTATTACTAGCTTTCCGGCTCTAGAGTATGTGTGTCCAACGATGGGAAGAAGAAGAAAACGTTCCTGCCTGCATTCCCTGCTTCGTGCCCCTAGTAGGTCTTCATGTCCGCGGTTGTTTCCACCCATAATTGACGTACACCCTAGTGTAACTGCAGTTGGAGGCACTCGCTCCATCCCTGAAGTTACTGTCGATTTCAGCGGTGGAGGATTCTCCAACTATGTGAGTTTTACTGAAACCCATGTTGGAGTAGATATTAACGGCCAATTTAGTTTAAGCGACCTGCCTACCAGGCCACCGATGTCCCACTTTACTTAAAAAAGGTTGGTTTTACGATTCTTCGTACGTCCCATTTGGTGAAAATGACACTTCTCCCAGCTCGGAGGCGCATATAGCGGCCTGTACAACCCCAAGGGACGTGCATATCCTGATATTGCTGCTCAAGGGGTTCACTTCCGTGTCGTCGTTGGAGGAATAGACCAGTATATCGGTGGGACATCTGCTTCCGCCCCAACGGTCGCAGGCATCATCGCGCTCCTAAACGATGCACGCCTGGCTAAAAAGCTACCGCCGCTCGGATTTTTGGTGAGTTTAAAGTAGCTCGACTGGGACTCAGAGGTTTATGTTCCTGTTCGTCCGCAGAACCCATGGCTGTATACTCACGGCCGATCCGGTTTGAACGATATTACCAAGGGCAGCAACCCAGGATGGTGCGTTACTTGGCATCTTCTTTGAATTATTTGAGCTTACTTTCCTGCAGCAACACACCTGGATTCAACGCCACTGTTGGCTGGGACCCGGCTACTGGCCTAGGTACGCCCAACTTTGGCAAACTCAAAAAGATCGCGGCACCGTAAACACACGTATGCAGCTGGTTGAGATCTCGTGTACCCATTTCTTGCCTCTTAATCAGATACTTGCGGCGTTTCACAAAAATATAACTCAGGCTTAAGTGTGCCCTCGAAAGCCTGGCACCTCATCCTACCCAAGGCCAATGGCGCCTAGCCATGACCGACACCGATAGAGATCTGAACTACATCTGTTATATAAAGCACGAAAATTTACAAGTGAATTACGGATCAGAATCGCTACCAAGAACGAATACATAAAAACAGAAAACGGTAAATGAACAGATGTCGAGACGAAAGCTAATGTACGACGAAAGACTTGAAGCGACGGGAGATAACAACACATTCAGTCAAATCGGGTATTCGAGGCGGGCAAGTTGACAATTCAGCCATAGCCCAGTAACTTATCGACGGAACCGTCGCTTTTTCGACTTCCTACTGTCGGTTATCACCTCTGGAACCTTTGTGGGTGTCTTGCGAGCGGTTAGGGAGCGGCGCGGTCGTTTAATCGGTTTGCTTGGTCCAGGCTTGCTCGGCTCAGGTTTGGACTCTTCGACCTCTTCGACCTCTTCGACCTCCTCGACCTCATAGCCCTCTTCAATCTCCCCTTCCGCGTCTGCGTCGGAACTATGTGCCTCGTGGTTTTGTTCTTCTTCGTCGGGCTCGCTCTCCGCCTTCCTCTTTTTGCTCGCCTCCGCCGAAGGCGCAAACTTCACATTCTATGTCACCCATGTATAAGTTTGGGGACCAGAGCGATAGGGAAAAACACTCACGTTGCCACTGGGTATGCTCCCGGTCCTTCTCAAGAGACCGGGTCGCTTTTGCATTACAACCTCGACTTTCCCCGAATGCGCCGCACGCTCGACCGACGTGGGTTTTCCTACTTTCTTCACCTTCTTACGCCAGCCAAACGCACGGGGCCGAGGGTTAATCGTCCGCTTGCGTGCTGATGACTTCTTAGGGGATGAAGCAGGTGAGGTACTGTGCGTACTCTTGCGGGATGAGGAAATCGAGCTGGACCTTCCAGAGCCTGATGATCGCGGACGAGCTTTTGCCTTGGAAGACGAGCTAGACTTCGAGGATCCAACTGCTCTAGACTTTGAACGGCCGCGGGTGGTCGGTTCAGGAGATTCGAGCTTGGTGGTCTTCTTTTTGCCCTTGCTGGGGATCGGGATAACGACCTCCATAATCATTTTGGGCTTGCGACCCTGACCAGCGCCTACAGATGTGCCAGCTAACGGGACGGGCTGCGCGTCGGCGTCGTTGGTTTCCGGGTCATTGTGGATTTCTTCATTTATTTCGGCTACTCAAACCACAAATGCGGTAAACCGTAAGTAGGGGCTTGGCGGGTTTGAATATACAGAGACGTACAGCTATGATCCACAAATTCTGGGGAGCCAGGAGCATCCGCGTCTAATGCAGCGAACCCTTGCCATTCGGGCGACTAAAATTACCCATTATGAGTGTTTGCGCAGGATTTCGGGAAAGGAACACAGCACACCTTTGGTTGGTCGAACAACCCGGGAGGAGCGGCTGCTGAGGGTGCATCAAGGACGATGGCATACTGTGGCGCACGAGGGCTCAAATCGCCACCGGGAGGGTCGAGGGTAGGATCCGCGGGGCCTGCCGAGTTGATTGGTCCGGCCGTTACCTCTTGAGCTTGTCCCAACTGCTCGGCCAGCATCGGTCCTTCGTCGTTGGGTACGGATTCGCCGGCCGGTTCGGAGGATGTGATCGCTGTGGTCGTTGGCGCCGGGTCTTCGGCCTGAGTTGGGCTCTTGTCCTGTGCGCCTTGTCCCGCCACGTCCATGTTGTCCTGTTCAAGCTGGGTTCGCTCTGCACGCCTCATGTATTCCGCTTGGTCATCGTCCGCATCAGCATCCGCATCGGCGCCTAAACTAGGCTGTTCAGTAGTTTCAGTTTCTACCACGGTCGTAACAGTGGTCGTAGCAACGATAGTTTCTGCCTCGGGGGATGCCTCGAGCTCTGGTTGCGACCCTTGGTTAGGCACGGCTGCAGGCTCCATTGGCGCAGACGCCTCCTCGGTAGTAGTTGTGGTGGCCGTTTCAGTCAGTGCAAGAGCTGGGTCGTTTTCGATCGCAAACTCGGTGCTAACCGCTGAGGCGGGCTCAACGTCTGCTGTTGGCGGGACGAGTAGCCCCTCTATGTCAAGGGTAGACTGATTCCCGTCCGCAATAAAATTGTCGCCGATGGCTCCGATGACTCGAACTTGAATAGAATCTTCCTGGTTCACGGGCGGATCGTCACCCTCTTCGGTAGGCTCGTCGGGTTCGATTACTTGAATATGTTCCAGGTAGATCGGTTTCGATTGAGACGACTCTGAAGGTGTATCTGTGGGAACATCCGGGGGTTGCTGGAACGACCTATTCTCTTCTTTGCTTGGCAATTCGCCTAACCCCATCAACTGAATCGTCTCGGTTGCAGCAGCCGCCGGCGCATTGTCTAGAACGCCAATGATAGAATCCTTGTGACGTGCCGTGACCGGGATAGTTTCGTCGTCCATGCGTCGAAGTGGCTCGGCAGTTAGGTGTTCAGCCTCAACGACAGGGGTCTCCGGTGTTTGCTCGGCCTCTAGCTCGGGATAGGCAATAGAATGCCCCACACTTGGACCGGTGTCCATTTCTGCCTCGATTTCGCGCGCTAGGTCTTTTGTGAACCTCGGAATGCTGTGCTCGTTGAGCATGGAGTCGGGGATGTGGCTCATTCCAGCATGCTAGAAAGACTAAGGTGGGTGGTTGAAAAGACGATTCATACGGCAAGAGCACTAACAGTATCTACGCCCCCTGGATCCCCAAAAGCGATGTAGTCTTGATCATTCGATATGGCGAGAACGGATTGGGTGTGGTCCGCATGGAGAACGGACGTTTGCGCTGTTTCCGAAAGAATCCCAGCGTTTGGAAGTTCTTGGTGCTCGGCGTCCAAAGCTAATGTTTCGGCAGTACCGTTGGTTAGGCTGTTTGCCGCCTCTACTCGTTTAGAGGCCTGGTCAAGCGCGTCAAGTACTTCCTCCGGCGTAACATGGTCGTGGAAGTGGTGGTCCTCGTTTAACATTGGCGAGTCCATAACGCCTTCAAATGTGAGGCTCGGGACAACGTCCATATGATCTATGACTGGGCCGTGTTCGTCCGTAATTTGCAGTTGGTCTGTGCGTCAAAACCAAACTAGACTACGTCAATACCTGTCGCGAACTTGAAAAACAAGAGAAAAAAACAAACAACTAAACGTCAGATTAGCAACAATTGAGAAAAAAAGACCCGCCACGGAACTACGGAGCGGTGTGACAGAGTAGACTAAATTCGGCGAGCCCAGATGGCTCACTAGGACTAGAAAGCGGTACAAGGCGTGGAGCGCTGGATGTGGACGACGACTCGAATCGTTGGTGCACGTGATCAACCTAGCACGTGACCCAGCGATCTGGCCTTCATTCACTCCGCCACCCCGAGCGCCGCGCCGTCTTGCCCCCTCGACACATGTACAATGCTCGCAGTTGCATCTCCCCCGCCATTACCCTCACAGTTCGATCATGATCGTGCTACTTCTCCTGTCTTCGGCCCACTGAAACCAACCAACGGAGCACTAAACACTAACCTCGACGAGCTACTCAAGCATCCGTTAGAGTTCAAGCAGGGGTGTCTCACACCCACCAGCGGCGTGCTCACAGCTGGAATAGCCGAAGGAAAATACAAGCCCATAAATGATGGTCCGGTATCAGAGGTGCGTCTCTTAGCTTGCCATCGCGAGCCTGGGAGTTGATCGCCGCATGAACAGGATGAGGAAGATGAACTGATCATAGAACAGCCTCCCGCACCAACCAGTCCATCGAAGCCGTCCTCGATGAAGGAAACACTCTTCTCCGGGCCTCTTGACATGGATTGGCCAGAAAGGACGGCTCGCCATCCCGGCTTCAACAATTCAGGAAACACATGCTTCCTCAATAGCGTACTCCAATGCCTGCTCCATACCCCGCCCCTCCTTCGCATGCTCCTCGACCACAAACATATCAAAATATCATTTTGCACGATCTGCCTCCTGCGCGATCTTGCCCGGGCATCCTTCACTGCCAGGAAACGTAACACGGCCATGGTCCTTGACAACCTCAATAGTATGTTTCCTCATGCTCGTATCTACCCCATCCCATTCTTAACTTATTCCTCCGTCCATTTACCGCTTCCTTGCCCAACTAACACCCTATCTTCCTTTAGAAATCGCCAAAGGCATCCGCCGCGGCAGGCAGGAAGACGCTCACGAATTTTTACGGTACATGATTGATGCTCTCCAACGGTCCGCGCTCGCTATCTACAGTTCTACTTCCGCCACATACCCCAATCCTGCCAAGGTCCCCCCACCCCTCGCTGAAACATCATGGGTCCACGCAATCTTTGGCGGCCGCCTGCGCTCCCGGGTCTCCTGTCGAACCTGCGGGCACTGCTCTGACACGTTCGACTCTATTCTCGACCTTTCCGTCGACATTGCTCGTGCTGAATCCCTTGCTCGCGCCTTGGCCCAGTTTGCGAAACCTGATGTCCTGAGCGGTGAAGATGCATACCGATGCGAAAAGTGCAAGAAACCTGTCACGGCGGAAAAATTTATGACGATTCACGAGGCGCCTGTATGCCTAACCATCCATCTCAAGCGATTTAGGCCGGATGGGAGAAAGAATGCACTGCCAATATCGTATCCCGAGGTGCTCGATATCCAACAATACATGAGCGAGGGCCAGGTGTGTTTCTATCTTTTGCCTACTGGACTACCCTCACAATCTATATCTATTTCAGACGAGCAAAAAGTATGTCCTCTATGGTGTAATTCACCATCTCGGCTCTGGACCAAACTCGGGACACTATACGGCACACGTCAAAGGCGCCGACGGCCGCTGGACTATAATGGATGACGATCAGGTCATGCCCTGCGCCGACCCTCCTGTCAGCCGCAAAAACGCTTACGTCTTGTTCTACATTCAAACCGATAAGGCATTACCCACCCCCACGTCCATAGCTTCTGATACCTTCGGTACTAAACGCACTCGGGACGACATGGAAGCGAATGGCTCGAACAAACCTAAACAGACGCGAACCATGCCTTGGAATATATTCGATTCACCCAACAAAAAAGTTCGCGTTGAAGGCACGAGGGCTGGAAAGGAGGGTGTAGCTGGGCCGTCGCGGCCCACTCCGGTTGGCGTTCCATCATCGAGCGCGGCGAAGCCACTGGTCGGCTACTCTGACACTGACGAGATCGAGGATGCAGGCGAGCCTGTCTCCCCTACGGCTACTAAATCGAGTTCCCCAACCGTATCCCCCGAAAAGTCAACTATCGCTTCTTCTACGTTTGCTCCCACTACACCTTCCAAGGCACCCGGTTCGACACCTCGCAAAACACCTTCTACGCCTACAGTAGAGCCCCTTGCGTTTACCCCCATAGGGTCCACGACCGCCTCCAATGGTATCCCTCCCTCGAGCTTCTACGGGCCTAGTAAAAAGGACAAGGATAAGCGAGGAGGCACGAACCCCTACGCCGCACTATCAGGTTTAGGAAATTTGCACGCCAAGAAGGAGCAGCAGGATATGAAGGCGCAGATGGGTTTCACCAACTTTGGTGGTGGGAGCAAGGTGAAAAACCGGATGAAGGGGAAAGGAACTTGAGCTCGGGTGAGACATTAGGGCCGCGGTGTGTCTCTAATGCTTCAGTTTAGACTACGCCTGGCGGCTGGTGGATGCTGGGTGGTGAGTAGCAGCGATAGTGCATTGCTGTTTTAGTTGTGGGTTATTTTAGGACCATTTTCGTGTTCTCGCATTGTGAACTTGTACAAATAATGAGTTTTTGAGTATGAATCGCTTACAGCTAATCTCGTCATAAGAACATATATAATGATTATCAAGTTGCCACTAAAATATACTTGGTTTGAGATAGCTAAAGATTATCACCTTTGCGTACCATGGCAACCAAAACAGGCAATTATACACCATCATCGGGCCCAAGTAGGTCGAGTCGACCCACTCTCGCTCATCCACAGCTCCATCTCACTTTCCTCATCGTTTACTACATGAACGCTCGCTTTTTCACTGACGGCCTCGGACTCAGCCATGTCCTCGCCCTCGCCTCGTAATTTCGAGCTTAATGCATCAGATTGCTCTGAGAGCACCATAAGTTCTAACGAGAGCAAATCTTTTAGCCCCCCAACGAGTATCCGAGCGAACTTCTCCAGCTCAAACATCGACACCCTCGCAAAAACCCTCACGGTCACGTATCGTAGCGCCGGGCAGTGCGCCACAACACGGTTCGCCTCATCGGTCCCCACGCGACCGCGGATGTACAAGGCGGTCAGGCCTTTCGGAAATTGAGAGAACATGCTCACGCCGTCGCCATCCGGTGACCCAGTGAGCCACAAGCTAGGTACAACGAGGTGTACGAGGTTGGCAAGTGTGATAGGAGTAAGGTGTGTACTATTGTGGTAGAGTGGGGTCATGACAGCTAGGCGCCGGAGATTAGGTGTACGTTTGACGACGGCAAGCATGTTGTTAGTTATGGAATATCGTTTGGTATGTCGAGGAAGGTCCAGTTCATGATTGATCCAGAGATTATGTATAACGGGACTGAGGTGGGGAGATAGTGCTAAGATAGCGCCAAAGCTCTGAAGTTTGGCGACAGTATGAATGACCACCGTGTGGTATATCCGGGCGATTACTATTGAATATATTGTTCGGTTCAAGCGCAGGATGTTCGTGCAGGTCGAGTAGTCGCAGGCTCCTATCGGTAGCGACGGCAAACTAGCTTCAATAATCAAGAGTATGATGTCTAGCGGTACCCGAGGTTGCGAAGAGATGAAGCCTGGCATGTGTGTAAAAACTGTTCGTGGCTACGGTGGTTGTTGGCTGTGGTATTGGGCGGGCGTTTAGTGCGCGCCAAAAGCACTGCTGATCAACAAGTCAAAACAGCACAAAGCCCGGCCAAGTTTGGACCTTTCTTTCCCTCACCAGAAATAGAAAACCGATTACACGAGTTACGGTTGTAGCAAGCACTAATAAAAAAAATATTAAGGTTCAGCAGTTAGTTCAAACCCATGCAATAGTTCACTCACCGGGTTCGAACTTCAAAACGCACCAAACTCACCGATCCTCGGAAAGCCATAGGCCAAGCTTGCCCCATATCATCCAAATGTTGTCCTATATCATAAAATCGCTTCCCAGATTCAGAAGACTCTTTGGTTATGCGGGAATTTACACAGGCTAGAATACACGTTCCGGACCACTCGAAGGCGTCCTAGAGAGATGGCTCTGACGAAGACCGTAGCCCATTAAGCAAGGTCTTCCTCGACATGACGATACCCTTAATTTTTATGGAAGCTTGCGAATCAAGAGATAGGCATACTTCTAGCAAGTTGCATAGATTAAGTGTCAAATCGGGTTTGGGATAAGGAAGTGAAGTTTGTCGCGGTGTCGCTCGCTCCAGGGCACCCTGGAGGCCAATGAGGCCCCCAGTTGCCCGGCCAGAGTACGTGGACAAGAAGTCTAGGGTGTGGCGAACCGTGAATTCGTCAGCGAATTTTAATATCATATCTTTAAACCAGAACTGTAGGACGTTGTAGCTCTTTTCCATCACATTATTTGAGATCCACAACTGAGAAGCAACCCAGAACTTAACGCGCTGTTGGCGACTCAGAGAGCTAGGCGTCTAGGTACCGATGGAGTATAAAGTCAAAGATAATCCTGGTAATAACCTCTAGGGAATTCTAAGTTCATAAGGGTTCAAAGTATTTGTTGCTATGTTTTGCAGAAGTTAAAGAGGGGCCAAGAAGTGATGACTGCATGGTGTGACGGGGTCAATGGGGCGTCAACGTGCGCACGTGACCTTGGCTGCTCCTGTGCAGAACCACTCCACCCCTCAATTTCTCATCCAAAGTGGCTAGTGATCCCTCGACAGAATACGGCCGCTGTGCGCAATGCATATCACAAATGAACACTTTAAATATCGGCCGTGAAACTCGAGTCTCAACACTTTCAAATACTTTGGACTTGCGCCTAATTCTCTGCCAGCCGTGCCCCCATGTGGATTGACGAGGCCACCCTCGCTGTCAAACTCAATGTATCGAGAGTCCTAGCCTCGTTATCTTTTATGTTCTTAGTTCGCAACGTGAGTTTATTTCGCTTAACATGTCTTCACGTATCGTCTCTTGCGCTTCTGAACGCATGGTTTCCGACCACGATGTATGCTCCATGCTATCGCATAGGATCCGTTGCGCTCTGAAGGGTACCGCAATTTGTAGAAAATGAATCTAGAGCGAAATGACCAGCCAAGCTCGCACCAGTCATGTTTGTTTATAAACCCCAAAATTGATGGTCCGAGATGCCTCATTACCCCGCTACCCAGCCCCCTCTCCTCCCATTCTAGCTACCTGGAGCGCTTGAACCGGCCCCATTCCTTACTCCAACAATACGATGCACTCGACATTTCACACTCTCTGGAACAATATGTTTGTCCACTTAACTAATCATTTATCTAATGAACGCTTCACTCTGCAGTATCGGATTCTTCCCCTCGCATGCCCCGTCCGCCCTAGCCTCGGTGCATGTGTCAACTCCATTGGCCAGCCACCCCTCCTCTACTAAAATATGTTCTCTTACTATACAGCGCCCACGATATTTGTCTCAGCGCTACTCTTTTGGGTCCGAATTCACAGATGGATTCAACGTCAGCCTGTTAATATTACTTCAGCTCCTGAGCCTACCGCAGATCTTGTCCATACGTTGCCATCATTGGTCGGCCCTAATGCTGCGTTTGAACCAGTATGGTGGTTACCTAGGTGTGGATGGATGATCTCACCCTTGTACACGCTTAATTCCGACATGATTGCATAGTGGTGATCTTCAGACCATTTTCTGTTCAGCCGGAAATTTTGAGAGCACTGATCAGATCCAATATGAACGGTGAGCATACTTGTTACAACATGTATGCGCCCGACTCGGATCGTTTTAGTAAACTCATCCAAGTTCTCGGTGGTGGAACACTCGCGCTCAGTCGACTTTTCTGTGGCATCCAATGTCGCCGAGTCTCTACCGATTGCTGTCATCTTCCTCGGGCTCACCGGAGGCTCTCACGAATACTACACCCGCACTCTCCTAACTGATCTGACTTGTCCCACCATCGGTTTCCGGGCGGTTGTTTCAATGCACACGGCTGCGCCGGCGTTCCCGTACTAGCTCTCAACTCTACCACGGTAAGACCACCGACGATTTGCGCCATGCATTGCTCTACATCCACGCCTGTTTTCTATCAGCCCTTGTCTCGTCGGGGTTGGTTTTTCTGTTGGTACGAATATGCTTGTCAAGTACCCAGGTGAAGAAGGGTCTACTAGCGCACTCGGTGCGACTCAGTGTATGCGTTGCAAACACTTGGGACTTTGCGGCTGGCATCGGGCATATGGAGCGAGGCAGCTTCGTGCAACGCTGTATGTACAATAACGTGCTTGACTCTACACAACAGGCACTCTATCGCTCGGCGGCATACGCCCTAGAGGACATCGCAGATGTTGGCGCTTATCCGAGGTTTTCCGAGCCCCTTTTGCGGGATGCGCTGGGTCGATGACCGGGTTGCAATCCAGATGGCTGGGTGTAAAGACGCAAAAGGATACTGCTAACGGAATAATTCCTCCGAGTTCCTTAGCGGTGTTCGAGTGCCCCTTTTGGGTCTGAACGCATGTGACGACCCAATTGCGGCGAAGACTATACCTTACCAGGCTGCTTGGGCAAACGAATGCCTTGTGCTTGCAACGACCGAGGGCGGAGGGCATTTCGGGTGTTTCACACAACAAGGGGGACAGCTGAAACGCTGGTATACGGGCCCGGTTGTCCAGTTCCCGTCCGCTGCTATTGCAGTGAGTGTAGATATTCTGTGGCGGTAAATTCACGTTCTGACATTCAGGCCTTTTCTCCCAATGCCACGGTGTTTGGCCAGGACTGCATGCTCCGAGAGGCTAGGCGCCCGGGGGTTACTTGCCGAGAAATCAGCAGTCGAGATTCCCGCTAATGGCATCTGGCGTCATGCCAATGCAATCTCATTAAGCAACAGGAGGTGGTAGGAAAGTACGGGACGGTCTTCCGGCTCAATGCCGCGTTTAAAAGCTTATTTGATCCAAGTTGTTACATTCGCTCTTTTTGACATATTTTTCATCCCTTACTCTACATGGCAATCTAGTTTGCCTTTGGCTCAATGACCAGCTTGCGGAATCACATGTCATCTCGTGTATTCTTAGCGCTTAGCACACGTGATTCCCCAACGAAAGGCCTGTCTCAGATCCC
>WSTG01000046.1:0-41771 GCA_019616325.1 Ceratobasidium sp. 394 | reverse complement strand
CGACACATAGCGAGACCTGCGTTTAGGTAAGAGCCGGGAGTTTGGCGGGTGAGGGACCCACTGGTTCAGTCGCTCCGCCGGGGGTTATACAAATCATATCCCCTGTGCTCAGTCCCAGGTCTGCAATCTTGGACTTTTGTAGTAGACATCGCTTTGTAGCTAGTGGGTCATCGTCGTGCAAAGGCCGGACAATGGGTGTATATGCAGTCATCGCAGAAACCAAGTAAAAAGCAGCAAGCGCTTGGTCCAAACTCTTGCCTACATGACATAAGCTACACTCTTTCCATGCGACTCTGGCCGCTGTTTGTTGTATTCACGTCATACGTGGCGCGCGCCCAAGATAGGGAGACGTTTTCCGAACGACTTGTAGTCGAGCCGTTTCGAGATGGAAAGCTGCTTGCTCAGTTCGAGTTTACAACACTGTTGGATGACGTGCCGGGGCACCCGGATGCGTTGGATGTCGAGGATGCGCGTGAGTTTTTCCGTGTCTATTCTTTTCGAGTACTGACGGCACGCGATTTAGCACAACATTACACGGTGGTCCCGCTTGCGCTTGGCCAGGTCCTGAGAGAGTACTCGGTCACAGAGCTGCATCTGTCTCTCAACGCAGGAAAGTGGAACTACAAGGCTTGGGGTGCACCTATTGTGCCAAACGTAGCCTCGGGCGCAGAGCTTTGGGCGTGGATGGGGAATGCGCAAAATGACACTGACGAGATGTGAGTAGTGTGTCGCTGGCATCGTTTTTCGTACTTATTATAGCTTAGAATCGACAAACGATGGCATACTCTGACGAATGCTCTTGCTGGATTGTTTTGCGCCTCTCTAGGTTCGATGGATGCGCGACGTACTACCGTTCCAAAGATTGCGTTTCGTCCAGAAGGCGACCTGCCTGGTGCGCCGTGTTTATTATGAATCGGATCCCATTCTCACATTGTTCCTGCAGATTACTCCCATAGCCTGCGTTACTCTTCTCTTCCCTCTGAATCCGTCTGCACCGAAAACCTCACGCCTTTTGTCAAACTTTTGCCATGCAAGGCCCACGTTGGCATAGCTTCCCTCTTGAACCCGCATAAGTTGTTTGATGCCGACTGGCATGGCATGAGCATTACGGTGCGATGGTTGGAAAATGCGGGAGTCGAGATACGGCTAGGTTTTGGGGCAGTAATGGATCCCGTCAGACTGAGTGGAGACAGCATGCGTAGAGGTGAGTACTCGTTTATACCAGGTAATCTCTGTCTTATGTTTCGGCGCATTTTAGACTGGTCTTTCCGCTCGCTCTTTGACAAGCCACTACATAGGTCATGTCTAGTCGCTTCAAAAAGCGAGGTGCTCGTTGGAATGGGACCTACGAGCGACGCCTCGGTGCTTCTGCCGTATGGACACAAGTTTCATAAAGTTAGCGACACTCGGAGTCTGGCAGTGTACGATGTATCCCACAGTAAGTGGTGTCTTTGCCTACTTTGCCCTGATATTGACTTCCATTAGACGCTGAACAGTTTGACCTTGCGCAACAATGGGTGGACGAGCAGTCTTTTGCCTATGGTATGCTGTCAACCTTGTCGTATTCTCCAAATCTCATCAATTTCTAGCGCCTACTCCCAACGAGCTACCCATCTCGGTACGACGAGTTCTTACGGGTGCCGAACAAACGCACGGCGGGCTATTTTTGAGCATCACCAACCGAGGCGACACGACTCACACAACTGCATGGCTCGAGACGATGCCTTGGTTCATCCAGTTTTTCCTCCACACTTTGGAACTCCGAGTAGACGGGCAAAAACGAGGCAAGCCCTGATTGTTTACCCCGAGTCGCCTTGCATTGACGTTTACTCCGACTGCAGATGACCTGCTTCAGCACTTGTCGTTCATGCCACCTCGAGATGACCTCCGCCATTCATCTATGCTCGAGGCAGTTCTCTCCGTCCCGCCTCATACTACCCTAGACGTATCCGTCTCCTTTCGCAAGGCCTTTATCCTCTACACCGAGCATCCGCCAGACGCGCATCGTGGGTGGGACCTCCCAGCTGCTGTCCTCACGCCGATCTGTGCAAATGCGTTGAATACCTCGGACTCGTGCGGCGCGCGAATGTACACCTCGACGCTGCTGGTGGATTTGGCGACACCCGACTTTAGTATGCCGTATAACGTGATCATCATGTCGAGCACAGTGGTTGCACTGTTCTTTGGCAGTATCTTTAACTTGTTGACTCGAAAGTTTGTGGTGGTGCGGGTGGGCAAAACGTAGTTGTAGCCGGGTTGAATACTGTAGCTCTCTGGATGATGCGAATATCATACCTTTTATTCTACACGTGATTACAGTTCGGCCGAATGTCAACCCCGATCAGTTGTTCTTGACCTTTACCTTTTGATCTGCTTTATTATTATGCCAAAAGACATCAGAGTAGCGTACCTTGGACCAGAGGGGACATACACTCATCAGGTACGCAGTCGATTACTGCTCTGTCCCCAGCGAACTGAGACGCAAAAGGCTGCGACCGCAAAATTCAAAGATCAAGCCAGATACATTCCCTACGACACGATCACGAGCACGCTTGCGGCTGTATGCCGGGACAAAGTAGAATACGCGTGCATCCCATTAGAAAATAGCCTGCACGGGAGTGTAATCGAGACGTTGGACCTATTTCGGGTAGACAGGGATGTCAGCATTACGGGCGAATGCACCATAGGGATCGAGCACTGTTTAGTAGCGCGTCGAGGTGTTGAAATGGGAGATATTAAAAAAGTCTTAAGTCACGAACAAGTGAGTCGGCTGCGAGTTTTATGGGCAAACCTTGTAATCAAATCCCCAGGCTCTCGGGCAATGTCACGGATTTCTATCGACCCATCTCCCCTCTGCCGTACAAATCCAAACACCCTCGACTGCCTCTGCTGCCAAACAACTCCTAGAACTAGACGATTCGGCCGCCCGTCATTCAGCTGCAATATGCTCCCGAGTATGCGCCGATTTGCATAATGAGCTCGAGGTGCTGCGGGATAGCATACAGGATGGTGAAAGTAGGTCGCTTGCCACGGGGTTATTGGAACTCGACTAATCTACGCTGTCAAGTCAATTTCACGAGGTTTATCATCTTGTCAAAGATTTCAATTCCTTTGGAGTTGCAGCCGGATGTATTGCAGCGAGCGATACTACGATGTGTCCTCCCGTCTCAACTCACATCCAACCCTTACCCCACCTTGAGCTCGGTCGTAAAGTCACTCCCAGACGACATAGAGTTGGCAAGAGTGGATAGGCGGCCGTCGTTGTCTAAAGAGCCGTTTCACGACTGCACCTTTCTAGAGCTTGTATGCCAGAAGCCCTTGTTACCACAGACCGACGATGGCGGCCAGATTTGGAGGGACAGGGTTATCAGTGCCGTAAGAGCTATGAACGATGCAGTTCCAAGTTCAAATACTCCATGTTATTATATCCTAGGTGCTTGGTGAAACAGTATACCCCTTCAGGCCTGGTTTCAGACTCGAGCGTGATAGCAAGAATTCCGCGTGTTAAAGCGCGTTCCTCGAACCGACAAATTCGAGGGACAATCGTACGGTAGTTTACGTTCCAACTCTGAACTGTGCGTCCGAGTATATGTCTAACGCGCGGGAGAACGCGTCTGCTTCTACTGGGGTGTAGGAACTTCCAAACGGCGAGAAGGAGCGAACTTGAGAGTAGCTTTGGTACGGAGGTTTAGTTTCTGCATTTGATTTGAGAATTGGTCTACTTACTGCATTTCAGTCAGGCGAATTTGCCAAGGTGGGAAAGCGTGCAGTTCTAGCGGTCTTTTAAACAGGCCAGGAGCCATCGAGTGAACAAGTAGCATATCTGGTGACTGTAGCTTGGCTACAATATGAATAAGTACGGGAATGTTGAGGAATTATCATTGGGAACTCGCCTTCCAATACCGCGTCTAGAGTGTTGATGTCGAGCTGAAATAGTGAAGCAGACTCGAGCGGGTTCTTTTGGTCCCGTTGGAACGCGGCAATCTGACGTGCACACAATGCGACTTCAGTTCGCCCATCCTTGTCTGATATAATGTTGACATGCAGGGGTTGAGCCTCTGCCGAGGAGGGCGGGACGGTGAATTGGGTCGTGCCGCGGGCAATAGAGTCTTCTGGATCGGATTCAGCCTCGGTAGCTTCGGTAGACATGTCGGATGGTGGAGGAGTAAGAGGGAAGCCAACGAATTTAGCCGGTTTGACAGAGTTGGCGTATTTTGCAGATTGTTGTGTTGGTATAAGCTTTCGCCTGAGATAGCTAGCGTTAGACTCGAGCACCCCTAGGAACAAGTCAGCCACTATATTCCAGCGTCACGGTACCCGGGGAAACTTGCCTTCGCGATCGTACACCGTCAGTTTCTTCACATTGGCGTCCTGGCACCATCCCGCGACTCGGAGCACAGATTCAAGCATGGCCTTGACATCCTCGACGCCTAGTTGTCCGTGCCTTTTTTGAGCGTTTCCGTGCGCTAGTACCAGTGCTATATGCTGTGGTATTTTCTCGCGCTGCGCATGCATCGGCCGCGGCTGCTGTCGCGGATTAAGACGGTTTATGAGAGCTTGGAAAGCGCGAACGAAAGCATAACAACAATGCAGTATTGAAAGCAGTAGAAACCCCAAGAATCTCATTTCTCAGAATAGAGCGATTAGGTCGGGAACAAGGGATGATGAACTTGCGCAGCAGTTCGACAAGAGTGCCGAGAACATGACGGGCTGTACGTGTCTGTTCCTTGTTTGCCGGAAATCAAATTACGCAGTCCCAGGGTCTCATATGAGCTCCACTTAGCGCGCAGTGTGTCTCCTACTACCTACTACCACCATCTCAGCACAGAGCCACCATGGCTCCGTCACTCTCGCAGGCGCAACAACTATTAGCCAAAGCCGACAAGAAGGCAGCAGGCTCTGGAGGATGGTTCTCTAGTAGCAACTCTAAGTTTGAAGAGGCGGGAGACCTGTACCAGCAGGCCGCCAACTCGTTCAAGATCGATAAACTGTGGAAGGAGGCGGGTGATGCGTTTATGAAGGAGGCTAGCTGCCGCGAACAAGCCGGAGAGAAGGATGATGCCGCCAACGCTTACTGGAATGCTGCAAAGGCTTACAAGCGAGGGTTCCCAGACTGTACGTCATTGCCACCAACTCTGCGACCAAGACTAACTCCGTGGTCAGTGGCTGCCAATGCCCTAACGTCGACGATAACTCTTTTGACCAAGGCTGGTCGTTTCCGCCAAGCTGCCGACCGAGAGAAAGAGATTGGCCAGATCTATCTTCAGGATGCCCAGGACTTGTCCAAGGCCTGCGAATCGTTTGAGCGTGCTGGAGAGTGGTACGCCCAGGAGGATGCGATGGCGTGAGTAGATAGTTTGTATTTTCCGTTCTTATTGATTAACGACTATATAGTACTGCCAACGCGTGCTTCAAAGACGCAGCAGATCTCCACGCAGAGCTTGAGCACTATGCCCACGCTATTGCTCGATACGAACAGGTGGCCGATCACTCTTTGACTAGTGCTCTCACCAAGTACAGCGTCAAGGAGTACTGGCTGCGGGCTGGTCTGTGCGCTTTGGCTATGCAAGTACGTGGACTTGATCCCTACATGGGTTGTACATCCCCTCTAACGTGGCTGGTAGGACACTGTCACTGCCCGGCGCAACATGGCCAAATACGGACAGCAGGATGTTACTTTCCCTTCGACGCGGGAGGCCAAGTTTGTCAACGCGCTCACTGAGGCTATCGAGGCTGGCGACAAGGAGGCATACACGCAGGCCGTTTTCGAATACGACCAGGCACGATTTAATCCATTCAGCAAAAGAATATCATTGCTCACCCTTACTTTAGGTCACCAAACTTGACAACTGGAAGACTTCGATACTACTCCGCATCAAGAAGGGCATTGTTGACGAGATGGGCCTTACATAGACGACTCTACGTAATATTGTATCTGTTTTCACACCAAATGTATGAATAATTTACTAGGCGATTGCCAGCGTTTAGCTGAGCCTGAGAGCTGAGGTCACAATTTGAAATTCCGTTGTTGCCTCGTGCTTGTCATCCTCCGACCACGCGAGACGGGGTCAACTTTACAATTTACAGCTCTGCGCTTGCTTGCGCTGGTCCGCCTTGTCTGTTTCCTTGTGCTGTGATTGTCGCTGTCTGTAGAAAATACAAATAAACTCGGTAAGTATACGACGAGCGAGATGGCTGCGGGTTCTCATCAAAGCCGTGGCATATTTGCATCCAGGTCGAAGTGGTTTTGTGAGTACCATACTATACAGTCATTACTACATGTAGCCCAGCTAATTTACGACTATCCGTCTCTCCACGATATAGGGCACCCATCCTTCCAAGGTGAACACGTCGTGTGCGGTGGAAAGTTGAGGCATCATGGCCGCGCCTTGGATACTACTTAGCGCAATTACAAACACGGCAAGGTCTGTTTACGCATCACTTGTTCGCGCTATGACGGCACTGACGTGTAACACAGGCTGTCAACCGTTTTACAGATATTGCTATTCCTTCCTTTAACTCTTTCAACACTCTCTACTCCGGCGTTCCTAATATGTTCTCTGGGCCTTACACTGCATGCGCTCATACACGGGACCATGCACCTCTTGCTGCCTTGGCTTTCCCCGATGTTGTCCTTTATGCAGCTGCCAATGCACCCCGTTGTGTTGCTTACCACATTCAAGTGCGTCTACATCTTATATTAATTCAATCATTAACTCACCCTCAAATAGCCTATTTTCTACCCCTCACAAGGGTCTACTCGCTGCGTCTGCTTGGTGGGGTAAATGCCTTCGGTGGTCTTCGCCCTTGTTCGTTGGGATGGAGGGAATGGCGAGCCTGTTGGTCATTCAGTTTACTGGGAGAAAGGCCATGAATTTCGCAGAGCAAGAAGAGAGCATGCAATTTGGGCTGCTAGTTGGAGCAGCTGCGGCGTATGTTGCTTCTGCGTGGTGGCTAGTGGTGGTGAGTCCCCAAGTAACACCTCCATTTGTTCATTAGTGAATCTTGCTTGGCAGACATACCCAGCTGCCGCAGTAACTCCCCTGTCCTCGACGCTAGTCGGTGCCGCGGTCACTAGTCTTGTGTTTTTGACTCTGATCGGGTTTGCGGTCCGACGAACCAATGTGATCGAGTCGGCTGGTTTAGCTCTCTATGTTGCCTATAACATTTGGCTGTGTTCGGAAACGGGTGATAGTGACGGGTACGGAGAAGGATGGATCCATATATCTAGCACATAGTAAGCAAACTCGTTTTTGCGTGCCAGTTGTCTTGTCTGACATGGCAATAGTGCACCTCTGGTCGCCAACATCATGCCTCATCTGCACACCCTAGTTAGCTTTATACGACACACCTTGCCAAAGCCCCTACTTGTGTCGTTGGCTTACCGATTGCTCGTGCTGCATCTGGCCTCGCGCATACTTCCTTTGATCGGAGGCGACAGCTGGGCCGACGAGGCCGGCGTTGACGGCGGATGGGACGAACGACCGGTGAGTGCCAACGACGTTTGCGGTATACCTTCATGTTTACCCCATCGCAGAGCTCCCGAGTCACCACGGTATTGTTAACATATCGCCAGACCATTTTTGTGACTGTGTACTCTCACCTGCTGCGTACGTACCCCATAGACTCGGTTGGGGCTTTCCCGACCCCCGTTTGTAGTGCTAGACCACACGTCTCAAGTTTGGTGGCGATGGACGAATGTGTTTTTTACGTTGGTATGTATCCAAGGTTTCATAATTGAATTGCGGGCTGACGTCTTCTTAGGCTGCTTGGGCTGTGGAAATCCTGCTCACGGGAGAAGACGATGATATTGGGGTGAAGGCGTGGAAGGTGGACTGACAGATTTTTTCGATCGCGTATACCCCCTCGTATGTGTCTCAATACACGCCGATCCCAGTGCTAATGACAAGAGAAGTGTACTTTGATATATTGTGACGCAATGCAATTTGTAGCTTGGTTTCACCCCTAGGCCTTGGACTTGGTCTTAGACCCACCCCAGCGCTTAACTTATCCGCCCCTTTTGCGGATAGCCCCGGAAGAGATCAACCGTCTTCTGGCATTGTTCTCGCCCAAGCCGGAAATTGGTCGAAGCAAGGTGGCCGGGCTGATGAATTGAACCTAACTGAGAGTTGCTACTGCCCAGATGATTTGCGGATATGTACCGGATCCTCATTGTTCTTACCGATGCCCTGAGAAAGACCAAAAGCCCCTCGACCATCTAGGATATATAACCTCGCCCCATGGCTTACAGGTTGGCCAGTATCGCCTGCGCCCCCTCCGACATGACCGCTTGTTTGCAACTGGGCTATGCTATGCTACCTCGTCCAGCTGTCACCCACCAGCTTCTAGAGCAACACCTACTACGCGCCGCGACTCTCCTTGTACAAATGGAGTCGACCCGTGCACGACTTGTCTCACTAGAACAAGAGCACCGCGCCATCTTAAAAGTAATTGCTAACACCCAAACGCAGCTCAATTCGTGAGTCCGCTCCGCAGCCACAAGCAGCCACCAACTAAACCATTTCGCAGCCTTGGAGTCAATCGCCTCCCAACCGAAGTTATCTCGACCGTTTTCGAGCTCGTCTCGGAAGCTCAAGAGGGGGCGATCATCCGTCTATCACATGTCTGCCGAGATTGG
The DNA here is from genome assembly GCA_019616325.1 of Ceratobasidium sp. 394. Classification (NCBI taxonomy): domain Eukaryota; kingdom Fungi; phylum Basidiomycota; class Agaricomycetes; order Cantharellales; family Ceratobasidiaceae; genus Ceratobasidium; species Ceratobasidium sp. 394. The sequence goes on along the minus strand of WSTG01000046.1, from coordinate 33,133 downwards.
CGTACTATTGCCTTCGAATCCCCTCGGGCGTGGTCGAAGCTGTCGGCAGATTTGTCCGCTCCTTCGAACGCTCCGACAGCTGAACGGGCGTTGGCGTACTTCGAGCGCTCGGGTGCCTGCCCACTCGACATTCGACTTATCACAAGTACCGGACAACTGTCAAACCCGCCCAACGGCATCGCTGGTGCACTTCACAAATGTCTCTCCCGCTGGCGTTCTTTTTCCTTTACCTCTTCCAGCTCGGGACTTTGTTCGGACTTTGTCAAATCGCTCTCGGGGCACGCGCCAATGCTCCAGGAATTGAATCTGGTGTTTCAGTCAGTTTCGAGGGCTCACGGCGATCATCCGCGACTCCCCTCAAACTTTTCAGTCCAGGCTCCTGTGCTTGAAGTCCTTCGGTTGGACGGCGTCGGGATTAATCTCGAATGGGTCGCGACGTTGCGCCAATTGCACACGCTCGAACTGGTCCAGAATACGGGTAGCCCACTCGCGTACGACTCGCTCATTCGCGCGCTCTCTGGTTCCACCGACTCGCTACGCACCATCAAGATTCATGCTCGAGTCTCCAATCTTCCCCAGACCTCTGTAGCTCCCATCTCTGTGCCTTTGGTCTTTCCATGCCTCGAAACGCTCGATTTGACCTTGCATACCTCGCCGGTTGCGTCTTTGCTGGTCGACTTTGAGGCTCCCAATCTGCAGTCGCTTTCCCTCCAAGACATCCGTGTTCCCAGCGACCGCTGGTGCTCCCTTGGCATTCGTTCGTTCCTTCGCCAACCAGCTTTGCACCTGCGTCGCTTGCGCCTCTGCGCCTCTGGCCTCGACGATGAAGAGCTGCTGTGGGTGCTGAAACGCATGCCAAAGCTCGAAAGCCTGGAAATGATCAATTCGACCAATTCCGACGCAGTTTTGCGTGCACTGTCCAAGCCCATTCCTCCCACCTCGTCAACAGATGCTGAAACGTGGATCGTACCTTCTCTGAACTCTATGGCCATTGAACAATGTCACCAATTGACGGGAACAGGTATGTTGCATAGTGCTGCTCCGACGTACATCCGTACTAACTTTTCAAAAAGCTCTGGTCGATTCTATCAAGGCTAGAAACACCCGTTCAGTTGATTCCCCAACCCTTGCATCTCTTCGACGGATGCGCGTTCAGAACTGCTACCAGTTTGAGCGCCGACATTCAGTCAAGCTCAACAAGTTGAGTCCGAGCTTGCAACTTGATGCAGCTGTTTCTTCCTTTTCTTTTGGTCTCGGCGGCATGCGGGCACGAAGCCCCCACGAAAATACTCTCGGTGTTCCCCCATCCTGATCCCTTCTGCGTTTAACGCTGGCGTATATTTATTATTTCGTTGCGTATTTATTCCTTTGTCGCGTATGCTCTCACATCCTACTCCGCAACCCATGTCTTTTCATCATCTCCATGCTCTCGCGCTGCACTCTCTTCGTTCGTCTATTGTACCTACACCTGGCATAGGTCAACCATCCCTGTATCATGATAACACTTCCCACAATCTCATCATGATTTCCTCGCATCAACGTGATGCGTGTCTATTGTCTAGCAACGCGCCCAATTAACTTAAACTTTGCGAAGGCTGCTTCTTGGCATTGTTCTCCCAGCGCGTCATCGATTGACCCAAGAAAAGCTGAAATATGAATACAATTTATTCCCTGAACTGCGCGATGCTGGGCTGAAATCGCTCTGTCTGGTCAATGACCCATGACCAGAGCTCCTTCATTCTCTCCGGGTCTTCTGCCCATTTCTCGGCCAGCCCGACACGAGCCCATGGAAGACAGTACTGAAATGAACGGCGATCAGCATGCAAACTTGTTTGACACGCGCTTCGCTTACCCTTCCTCCAAGATCTTCGCCTGAAGTGGCTGCCCACAGAGGGGTTATCGCCCCCATAGATGCCGGATACATGAGCATATGCTACAAAACATCAGTGTTAGCAGCCAAAGCACGTAATAGGTGTTTGCTTACCAGCATAGACACAAGCAAGTATGGCTTGTGCTTGTAGCAATTACTCTTGATCGTCCCTGTGCAAAATGTCGAATTACAACTAGTTTTAAGCAGTCTGAACCAGGAACGTTACCTGGGTGGAGAGATACAGCTACAAGCCCTTGTTTATGGTACCTCCTATGCAGCTCGTTCGTAAATAACATCAAGCCCTGTTCGACAAGCCATGTTAATGCAGCCAACAAATCGAACAGATTTGCAGTTTACCAATTTGCTCTGCCCGTAGTTGACTAATGGATCCATTTGCCGCCTCTTTTCGCCTTCGACGACAGTAGAATAATCGATGCGCTGAATCCACCTGTGTGCTTCAGACGCCATACTGACAATGCGTGGGTTGGGTGTCTTGAGGAGGCAAGGCAAGAGGCATAACGTCAAGAAACAGTTCGCGACACAGTTGACTCCAAATACGAGGTCATATCCGTCGCTGGTCATCATTTCCACAGGTGGCAGAAATTCGGCTCTACGACTAATTGAGTGCTCATAATTCAGCGAAAAAGCGTTGTACCCACGCGTTATTTATGAGGATGTCCAACTTGGATTCCTGACTGTTTGTGGCATGTCAGTTTCGGTGGCTACTCTAGCATTTCATCCGCTCACCTTAAAAACTCCTCGGCTGCGGTGCGGGTACTGTCCAGACTTGCCAAGTCCAGCTCAATAGATTTGAGGACACCTTTACCCAAGGTATTCAAGGTGTGTATGGAAATTTGCGCTTGGGGGCTATGGCGCCCGGCGAGGTAGACCGTTGCTCCTTTCAGGAGCAAAGCCTAGTCCGATTTAGAGCGTATTAAAAACACGTCAAAATGACCGCTAACCTTGCACATCTCAAAGCCTATGCCGCTGGAACCTCCAGTAACAAATACCACCTTACCGGTGAGATCAGGCATATCACGAGATGGGGTCCAAGAAGGTGGATCGGCAGGGTAATGCTGCCTCCAGGCAGCTTTCAGCCTCGAAGCCAAGTCGGGTACGGAGTCAGCCATAGAGTCAGCGTCCTTCAGGTCAGTAGCAGACAAGGGGTGGGCGCCTCTATCAAGGTCTGGCCTGGGTTGAAAGGAACGCTGCCAGCACCACGTGATGGTTTGAGACATGCGTTTCCTTATTTGGCCATCAATAAGCATACAACGAGCGCGGATCAGGAAACTTTGGGCGACTGCAGACATCTCATTTGCCTCTATTCAAGAGCCCAGAGAACATTGCAGCGTCTAGATCTTTAAGTGTAGATAGTTCCTTCTGAAAGTGTTCTAACGGTAAATGAACTGATATAACCACCGCAACTACACATACCTCAAGCAAACCACCCGAGGAAACGAGAAGTTCCCCAAAGAGTCCTACCAATAGCTCCTTCAGAGCATCTAATTTCCTAATCAGTGTGGAATATATGGTCATTGACTTTTTACTTACCGTTCCTTTGCTCAGGCTTGTCAGTAATATCCACCCAACAACGTAGAATTGCATCCAGAATCCGATGTCTCCAATGGGCGATACGCGGCCGTGTATTCTTCATAAGAACTAGAAGACATTTGCCACTTGTAAGCTGGAGGGCTAGGGTTGTTTCAACCGGTGAGAATTCTTTAGGCAAGAGATTTTCGGTAAGTTGAGGTATGAAAGCCTAGCAACCACTAATGTATAAGTCGGGTAAACTGCATTGGCAAGGGAATACCTTGAGGAATCTCGCAGAGCTAGTACCCAATGCATTCACTACCGGGGACAGCACTTCGACGGATGCTATCATGAGTTCAGCTCTAGACGACGCATATAGCCATCCCGGTACGATTGTGTCTGTCACTAGTTCGCAGAGTTTATCAAACCGCTGAGCAGTATCTGTTTAGCTCATGGTTAGCCATTTTTTAAATTGGGACTAACATGAGATACCCACCATCCGGCAGCACCAAGTCAACCAAGGCAAGGTAACAGGGCATAGCTGCACGCAGGAGGTCGGGGGACTGGTCCGAAGTAAGATTTTGTAAAGCGCCCTGGAGTGCCTGTGCTTGCATTAGTCAGTGGAACCAAAGGGGCCAAATGCAGTTCCCACCTTGAACAAAAGCTCATCTATTCCGGTGCGCCGTAATAACGAGGCCGGTGCTTTCCGCAACAAAGCGTCAGTTGCCATGATTCCTTTGAGCTTGTAAGAAGGCTCGTGGTCATCGACAAGAGTTAAGAGAGGAGGAATAATTAGTGGCCATAAAGACTCGATGCTCTCACTCTGGTTTACTCAGTACATATCTTGCAACGTAAGAGATACAGCCCTACTCACCTCGATATTTGACGACACCCAAACCAGAACATTCCAAGACCCAACCCCGTGAGTCTTCCAAGGTTGGTCGTCGTACATGTTTTGAACGTCAAGGGGATTGTGTTTAACTCTTCCGGTATCCTGGCGCACTCCTGGATGTACAGCTGATTGGAATATTGGCTTCAAATGTTCAAGTAGCACCTGGGATGCAGTAGAGCTGTCGAGAGGGCCGAGCGCGTCCAAGCAGTCTTTGACTACATTGGCAAGTCAAATATGTACTGGCAAGAGAAGGCGTACCGTGGGCCACAGTTTTACAACGGTTGTCTATAAAGGCATCTTGGCCCACAAAAATCGACGCGACAGATATTATCTTGCTACGCTCTGAAGTGGTGAAGACGTGACGTTTGTTGACAACCACGTCCTTGAGTCTTTGGAGCGATATAAAAGCCGACTCTTTCCATATGGTTAATTCTTCTGGTTCTTCCTCCAAATCTGCTCAACACTGGGCATCAAACTATTTGTGGATTGATGCCCGCAACCACACTTACACTCTCGTGGTTTGCCCTCAATCAAGGTAGCAAGAGTAGCAAGGTCAGAAGACAGAGAGTTCATTGCAGAGTCGAAATCCGGGTTTTCATGACTGCTGCTGTTGGTGGACATCTAGATCATGTTCCGGAGTGATGGTTGTGCTTGGAGAGCATTGCAATGGATCACGTGACATGGTGCAGGCTTGCGTGCCTCACTCCCGGACGAGAATCTTGAGCGTAGAGCATGATATGGGCTCCTTGAATAGTACGAAACCAGCCAAATGATGTCCCATACGTATTATGGTACGAGGAGCTTAGGTTCGGAGCGTGTCGTTATGCTTATAACTCGAGTAACATTAATCCACGAGACGGTAGGGCGCATATAGTTGGATGGATACCGAAGTTACCACGAAAAGAATGATAAAAAACGCCTAAAACATGGCGAGCAATGTCAAGGGAAAGAAACGCCCGCATCCAAACACCACTTTTCCCACAACTTGTTCTGCCTCTCTACCTCCAAGCACCAAGCAGGCACCCACATCCAGCGCATCCGATCCCAGTACAAACCTCGCAGTTCTGGTCGCGCGGGTTCCGCGGCAGTGGCAAGCCACGTTGGAACAACCGCCCCTTGCTCGTTTGAAATGCCGACCATCTGAACGAGACGTTTGAAAGCCTCAAGACCACCCCCTGTCGCGGCTCCGGCCCCTTTAGGTTGCGATAGCATTGAGGACTGCACGATGCCTTGAAAGTGCGAGTTGGCGTGAGCCTTTGGATCGCATTTGATTTAGGAGATTGCTTACCGGGATGGCACACCTGCACCACAACATCCTTCCACTTGCCACTTTCCTCGAGCTTTCGTTGTAATACCATACTCCACACAGCTTGCGAGGCTTTCGCTCGGTCATAAAGTTTAACCATCGTTTCCCACTTTAACGCCTCTCCTTCCTTGTAATTGACCGTAATATCGCTCGAGTCGGTATTGTGTTGGTCTAGGGGAGGGCTCGAGAAGAAAGCGATGGAAGATACGGTTACGATGCGCGCGTCCGGGGCAAAATACCCATGTTTCAGGAGGGAGTGCGTAAGGAGGGCGTGAGCCAGATGGTTGGATTGATAGGCTTCCTCAAAGCCATCCTGAGTCCTAGTGAGGGTGTTGAGAATACCACCTGCAGAAGGCAATTGAGCAAATGACTAGATAGTTCCGCAATACTCAAAGCTAAACTCACCGGCGTTGTTAATGAGGATATCAACCCTTTTAAGCCCTCTAGCGTCCCATCTGTTAACAAACTCGCGTACGCTTTCGAACCTCGCGCAATCCAGAATCTCCAGTTCGACCTTTCCAACTGGTACCGCCCCCATAATTTTCCTCCTAGCCTGCTCACCTCTCTCTGGATTCCTGCATGCAAGCACAACGCAGGCGCCCATACCAGCAAGCGCTTTAGCCACTTCAAACCCGACGCCCGAATTGGCGCCTGTCACAATCGCTTGCTTGCCTCGAAGGTCAACGATTGGAAGACGCAGTGCGGGAAGTAAAGGCACAGCAAGGCTCCCAAGGCCAGCCCGTAGGTTAGAAAGAGTAGAGAGCAAGGAAGCGATGGGGCGATAGTGCGCGTTTTCGGAGTAGGGCATTTTGGGGGCTGTAGAACGAGTTTCAGGCTTTGTTGAGCGGGGAAAAAGTTGGGCCTAAACGTCCTCGACGGGGGGTTTATATACGCTGAAGACCATGTTTTTGAATGAATAAGGCTGCGCTGCCGTCTTGTCTGGTCCCTACACAGACATGTTCGTCGTCGACTAGGCACATTCGGGCTCGGGCTCGAGTTCGGCCGAGCCCGAGGGTCTAGCGAGTTCCGACATTTGTGTGGCGAAGACGGTCGTACGTTGTGTGAGTCCAAACCAGTAGCTACAGGAAACGTTCGCATCTTCAAACTAGTCGCAGCCCAGTTGAGTATGACCGAGAACAATCGTGGTGAGAGCGCCAAAGCCAAACAAACAAGCATCTCCCGCCACACACGTGACCTAATTTCAAATCAATGCTATGATCTCAAATGTCGACGATACAAAATAATTTAAACACTACAACCCCCGCCGATCCACTTTCACTCCCATCTTCCTCAACCAGTTCCTCGTCCGCCCCCCAAGTGCCCTCGTCCACCCCACATCATTCCCCCACCGTTTCTTTACACGGTCCCAGATCTCACGCACCCGCTCGCTCTCTCGTCCCGGCTCGGCCGTACCCGCCGCAGCGCGCAAGATCCACCATAACCCATGTTCGTGAGGGGTTGTTTCACCGAGTGCGGCGATGTAAGAGTCTACAACTGCGAGGAATGCCGGGCGGGTCCATGGATTGTTAGAGGTTGGGTTATGCGCTGGAACGTCGCGTTCTCGGCCCTCGAGGATGGCTTGGATGGTGTCCACTTGGTCCATCTTGGCGAGGGTGGACAATGCGGAGGACGGAGATGGTTTAAAACGAGTGTTCAAGTGGGAGAGGATGGAGAGGTCAGGTGAAGTGGGGAGCATCGGGGGTAAACTTCGTGCGCTACGGCTCAGAGTCTTTGCGCCTGCGCAATGTCGGACAAACCCCAGAAAGAACGCTCGAAAAATAACGGCTGTAGTCTCTTCCGCACTAAGGTAGTCTCGTTTTGTTGCAAGTTCTTGATGTGCCTCTTGAGGGGAGGATAGGTATGCTCGATAGACTTGTAGTGCGCGCATGAGGTCACCATGATAGCATAAACACTGAATCAACACGGTATATGTGATGCGGTTTGGTATGAGCGAAGGTGGGAGGGGAGGCGCAAGACCTGGGATACTTAGAACGGGGTTTTGGTCATCCGAGATGGCGCTCGTTAGCAGAGGGCGGTCAGAAGCACCTCCGTCCCATTCATTTTGGCGTAAAGCGTGGTATATGCCTATGGCGACCTCGAGATTGTGGTTTCCAGCTTGACCCCAAGCCCAGATAGCAGCAGTCAGACCATCGACGCCAACCTCCCATCCTTCTTTGATCATCGCAACAAGCGTATCGCGAGCGCGAAGTAATTGTCCAACTCGCCCATAGAATGGTACCAGCGTTAGAAACGTGATTCGGTCAGGAGGGATAGTGCTAGATTGCATAAGTGCAAGAGTATGTTGAACAGCGCGATGATCTCCGGTTCGAGTGGCAGCGGCGAGCAAGATATTGAACGTAATCACATCCGGCTTGAATACCCCGTCTGGATCACTGTTCATATCCTGGACGACGGCAACGACAGCCCGATAATCGGCGAGCGTAGTGTTTCGAAGCCCACGGCCTGCAAAATCCGCAAGAGAGTTCCACTGCCAGGATCGCAGGGGTTCGTTGGATGCCCGCTGGATGGCGAGAAGACCAAGGAGGCGCTGAAATAGTGCGCGCGTACGCGGGCGTGTGCGGGCAAGTAGCGCCGAAAATCGAATGATCGTTCTAGATGGTAATCCAGCTGCACCCCGAGGGTGAGCGAGAACAAACGCGTCGTAGTACTCGATGACTGCCTTTAGATCACCATCGGTGATGTATTGTTCAAGATCTGCAATCAAGCCGCGCTGGCGTTCATCGTACGCCTCGATGTCGTCTTCTAGTTTTCGATGGCGTCGGAACGAGGGCGCGTTGAATGATCCAAAATCTCCTGGATGACCACCACGAGCGATATTCTGAAGAAACGGGGATGTGCTCGGGGATGAATTTGCAGGCACTTTGCCCAGTTCTTGTGGAGAAAAGAGCTCCGAGAGAGGAAATGAAGAGAGTGCACTGTCGCCGAGCAAGGAAGAGTCCGAAGGGGCAGTCCATACCGAGTCTTCCTCGTCGGAGCTGCGCTGATTCCAAGACCTCCGAGCCGAGTCTTTGGGCAGCTTCGACGGCCCAGCGGCGTGGCAGGACGTGCAAAAGTGGCATATACGGACAAGCGAACGCGCACAGGTCGCAACTCGTAGCATCAATCGCCGACAGTCATGAGCCCACGTGACCACCGAATTTCATTATGATCCCATCCCTTTTAAGACGCGCTCGTCTCTCGAGAGTTGCTCGCATCCCCCGGCCCTCCATGTCCCACATAGACGGCGCCCACCACGTAGAGTCTGACTCTGCACCCGAGGACGATGTTTACACTGAGGCTACACCCCCTCGCTCCATCTCGCGCGACTATACAATTGGCCCCCGCGGTCGCTCGGGGCTCTCCACGCCCGCTCGCATCGCACTCAACGAGTCTGCCGCACGTATCAATGCCCCTAGCCCTGTAGTGGACCCAAACGGCCTTGGCTGGCCAGGTACGCGAGTTTCAGCCTCTGTCCATATATGTGTCTAATTTTTTTTACAGCCAAGGCAACTCTTTCACGTTTGCATGAATCGCCGGCCGAGAAAAACGAACGCGTCGCAAAGCTTGCTGGCGCTGTTCGCACTCTGCTTGAATGCATTGGCGAGGACCCTGACCGAGAGGGCTTGCAGCGTACACCGGACAGGTACGCCAAGGCGCTACTTTGGATGACCAAGGGGTATGAAGAACGACTGAGCGGTGAGTATACGCCGTGTCCCCATTTTGCTATCATTTTCTCACAAACGGGGGGTTAGAGGTCATTAACAATGCTATATTCGCCGAAGACCACGACGAGATGGTCATCGTCCGGGATATCGACGTTTTCAGTCTATGCGAGCATCACCTTGTCCCTTTTACTGGCAAGGTATGCCTGTATTCAACGTAAATGCTATGTCATCCTCTTACATACCTCAGATCTCCATAGGGTACATTCCCAATTCACTCGTCCTAGGTCTTTCCAAGCTCGCTCGCATCGCGGAAACCTTTTCTCGACGACTTCAAGTACAAGAGCGGCTCACGCGCCAAGTCGCACTTGCCGTCGAAGAGGCAATCAATCCAAAGGGTGTCGCAGTCGTAATGGAGGCTACGTGAGTTTGTTGGTTTGGTCTTGACGTGAGCGACTTGACTTGGCTCTTGCAGGCATTTATGCATGGCTATGCGTGGGGTTCAGAAACCAGGCGCCACAACTGTAACTTCCACTATGCTCGGTTGTTTCCGTGCCCAGGCCAAAACTCGAGAAGAGTTCCTAACACTAATTCGCAGTCCATCCCATGTCCGGTAACGGTTAGAATTTTTGAATAGTAATTGCATGTACCCTTGCTTTCACATGTTAACCTGAATCGATGCACCACCAATCAAATATTTTATACCATCTATGCAGTTCATAAGTAAAACACTATAATACAAGGCCCGGATTCATCAAGCAGTAATATACAATTAACTTGGTTCATCCAACCAAGGAATATTACGGTTCGTCGCTTCATGCAAGCCAAATTCAAAGCAAGGTCGTGAGTCATCGCACTATCTACTGGTTCTTCTTCACGTCACCGTCCAACGACAGGGCATCCACAACCGCATCTGGCTCATTCCTCCCTACAACCAGCGGGGAACCTTCAGAACTCGACGACTCCTCGCCTGGGTCGCTGCTGACACTTGTTCCCCCAAGCGGAGGTCTGGGAGCCACTTGTGCGTGAGGCGTGTTGACACCAGGGTTAGAATATCCCGCAGCGGTTGCCTCGGCTAGCTCCTTGCGGAGAGCCTCAAGCTCACGTTCAAACCTAGCAAAATATGTTAGTCAGGATCGCACGAAATTTCACTAGAAGCCAAGGCACTCACTTGCGTCCGAACACCTCAATATAGTACCCTCCACCATTCCAAACGCTGACCGCAAAGATGAACAACAGGAATGCCCCGGACCACTTGGGGCTAGTATATAACAAAAACACAGCCGGCAACGAAGTCAAAATCGAGTAAACTAGTAGGCAATCCCATTAGTATCTCTCAGGAAGCAGCCACCTTGAACGACATACCGAGTTGGCCGAACATAAAGTATATCTCGCGTCGTTGTGGAGGCGTCGCTCCCAGCATCTTGCCGATGAACCCGCGCTGGTCACTGAGGAGCCACGAGAACGAGGTGGTGCGCTGGCCAGACTCGATCTTCTTGCGTTTGTCGACCAAAACGAACTTCCAATACAGGGTTTGCCAAATCAAGTCTTTGTAAATCGTTAGTTGCGGCAATCAAGTCCAACGAGAAGATTTATACGCACAGATGATAGTGTTGAGGAAGAGGGATTGACCGGCCTCTAGTTCCTTGACTCTAGCAGCGGCGGGGAAGCGACTCTCGACGTTTGGATAAAAGTGGCTAAATTCTTGTTAGTTAGAGTACTTGAAAGTACTGAATAAACGTACCGGATGACAGTAAAGACAAGAGGCGGGTATATATGAATGAATAGTGATATAACCTTGTCTAGATCGTGAAATACAAGACTATTGCGCCATGTAATCACGGCACTCGCAAGAGATCCTATTGATCCGGGGTCAGAATCAGCGAGCACACAACGTGGCCAAGAACATACCATGCGCCAGTAGATAAGCGGCGACCCAAAGAGTGGTGTTGCCAGGAGCAACCCAGAGATACGCCAGACAGAGGATTTGCGCATAGTAGCACAAATCGAACAAAAAATAATGCCTGGGGTGCACCCGAGTCAGTAGCCGAGCGAGAAGGTCCAAGCCGAAAACATACCAGTGTTTCTTCTTGTAAACATAGAAACGAGTTGGCAAGAAGTAAAGTACATGTACCGAATACACAACGTGTATCCATTCGGGCGCAAGGCCAAACATGAGCGCCGACGCGAGGACCATCATAACTCCATAAAAGAAGGAAACCTATTTAGGCAACGAGTTCAGTTGGATTAATCGATAAACGCAAAGCAAACGTGCACAAACCTTTTCCCGGGTACGAACAACCGTAGCGCTCTCCCATGCCTTTTGGACCGTGGCCATCCGAGTCTGGAGCTTTTGCTTGTACTTGGCGAGTTCGACCTCGAACTCTTTGGTCCGTTCGTCGTACATGCGCGTCAACTCGGCGGTGGGCGTCTTGGTCCTCTTGAGCGCCTCTGACGTTGTGCGCTTCAGGGCGATGCCTGCTTTGCGTTTCCATCGATCACTGTGATGCTTGAAGCGCCTTTCCAAAAGGTCGATCCGAGAGTCGAAATACGTCTCGAGGGTGTCTAGCAAGACGTGAAACACAAACGACGAGATCAACCATTGAGCAAATTTTACACGACGAATGAAAACGCACCAAGTAATGTTAGAGAACCGGCCCACTGGCTGATATCCTCCTGGGACTTGTACCTCTCCGATTGATAGGCGCTGCTACCTGGATCCGCACTCGGCAGCATCGTAGTACTATTCCTAGGAGACATGAGCGGCGAGATAGACGCCACAGAGGATGTGGAATCGGCGACGAGTGCGGGTGTGGCGAGGTGACCGTCTGGGGTCGGAGACGTGGCGGGCTGTCCTGACATGGCTCAAACGGGTATACCCTCTAGCCTAGTATGGGGTATAGTAAAGCAATGCGCCTTCCAGAGGGTGCCAAAACAGAGAGAAAGCAGAGGGGCAAAGGCCGGCGCAAGATGGCGGTTTAATAGTGCCAAACACGTGGAGGTCGCGTAGGCCGCTGCCACGTGATGAATATCGCGTATGTCGTCAGAACCCGAGTTTTGCCGACTGCGCTGGTTGGCGAGCAGAGAGCACCTTTGGGCGTTCTGGAAGAGGGGAGACGAGCCTGGTCGTGGTCGAGAAATAGGTGGATAGGGTTCAGCCTTCGTCATAACACGCGTATACATGACGCATTAGTCAAATGGAGAAGCGCATATATGAAACTCGAAATTAGAGGATAACATGAAGGTGACATAAAACCCATACAACATAGTAAAGTCAATTGTTCAAGAAATGTGGCATGCAACGGAAAGGATCCAAAAACACAAATGACATCGTCAATAAGTTAGGTGTAAAAAGAATGGGTAAAAGTATCCAAATGAGTCCAATAGCGGCTACGAAGGAGCAGACATGAGAGAAATGGGTATAAAGCTAATTCGCTACTCGAGCGGGGATTCTGGTACGATATTACGTTTTCGCCTCTCGTGTAGCAGAGATTGCACTTGAGTTGTGTTGACACGCGAGAGACCGGTTTGAGAACCCAGCAAGCGACTATTGCTCCGTGAGAGATCCGAGGCATTGGAGGGGAATGGGTATGGGCCGAAGCCTTGAGATGAATGTGAGGGTGTAGCGACACGAGGGAGATTCTGCAAGGCTTGATCGACAAAGGACCAGTCAACGACGTAGTTTTCTTGAGTAGAACGGCGCGATTCGCTGGCCGATCCAGCAGAGGGCACTGAATACACAGAAGCTATAGTTGACCTGCGATGACCAAAGAGAATCAGTACAGACTCGAATGTTCCAGGCGCTAAACCGACATACCTCCGAGAAAGCTCTGCCTTGGACGACACGTTTGGCTGATACCTAGGCGCGTCTCGCCATTCGACGGTGGTGGGTTCCATCAGCGTAGGCCGCCGCGTCATTGGGGTCAATGTAGCACTCGACGCGGTGATAGTACGCGTAAAAGCAGTGACCAAAGGGGTCGGTTGGGGCCGCAGTTCAGCCACGAATGACTCGGGCGGTGCGGTAAAGGCAGACTCTGTTGGGGAAGTCCCAGTCCGACTGGCTCGACGTATGTGTGAGCGCCGCTTGAGACCTGCCTTTGGCTGCGCGGCGAGGGTAATATCTGGGGCGCCTATGGTGGGCTTGCGTCGAGGGACCTGGCCGGTGGCAAACTGGTGAGCGCCGTAGGGTATGGAGGCAGACATCATCGCGGATCGTCGTGGTAGAGAGTAGAGGGACATGCGAGCAAGGCTAGATTTGAGTCCTACAAGCAAGGATGATGAGCGTGTTCGAGGGGACGTGTTCCTCGAGCTGATCATCAGCTGGATTTTTATGTGCACAGCAGGCGAACAGCGGGCAGTGGAGCCGGATTGAATACGGAATCCTGTACAGCCCTTCTCGGCGAGGCGCCCGCGGCTGTAGCAATCTCTTTTCAGTCATGTCGGGCGCTCAAGATGGTGTTCGGTGAGTCGTGCCGGTGGTGAGCAGAGCCTACAGAAGCTGACGTGAGTGCCGGCGTCGGGAAGTGTGTGGCCGCGAGCTGACATAATATTCTAATAACTAACAAAAGAGTAGTGTAACTGTACAGAGCTCTTCGACAAAAGGTTCGCATCGTTCACAAGTGTCCGCCCAAGGTCCTGCCAAGTAAACTGGCCCGAAGAACAAAACGTCCAAGTCACGTATTATGCACTGCCCATCAGGTGAACCGCCAATCCGCCTGAAAGTAACCAAGACCAATTCAAAGCACGCTCTATTCCCGAGGCGGCGTTACTCGACGAGGAGCCGGGCAGAGTTGCTGGGGCGGTTGTGGTGGGCACCTGGCCGTTGGAACAATTCATTAGCCCCTGGCTTAGTAGCTCGTTCCCCGATCTAATATAATAATAATCGCCTGCAGTGGTGTGTTAGGGCAATGGCCGGGCACAGCAACGTCTCGGGCCTACCATAAACGATCCCAGTGTTATTGTTGGGGGGCTTGGCCGGGTTGTTGACGGTCCCGTTTGACAAGAGGCTGTCCCAATTTGGCTCTTCACGCCAAGCTAGGCTTGTGGTGGCGGTCAACAACTAGAATCTTGATGAGCGGATGATGGTTTGTATACATCTATTCACTCACACGGACTGCAGCATTGGCCCAGTAATCAGCGCCGGTTGCGTTCGACACTGCCTGTTCAAACCGAGACAACATAAGCATGCCCGAAGCCGCAATCGTTGCGGACGACGTGTCTGATGGCCGCCCAGCCACCGCTGGCGCATCGAAATCCCTGCAAAGTTAGACCAGGCACTTCAGCGTTCAAGTAAAACCTCGGGAGGACGAGCCCGGGCGTACCACGGAGGAACACCCGATTCAGGCAAGCGGGAAAGATAGTACTCTGCCAGGCGGCGAGACGTTATCCAGTAATTCAAATCGTTGGTATAGTTGTACACTTTGTACAGATGTAAGCTAGAGGTTAACGCGCAGGTCAAGAGATACTCACTGGTAGCATATCCATGAATAGCCCAGGACTGACCCCGAGTCCTATGCAACGGTTAGTCTTTGAGTGAAGAACGCCTTGAATTCATACCATGTACTACATAAGCACGGTCAGTACGAGTCTCTGCATCGTACAATCGCAACTTACCTGTTGTCAGCATAGCCTTGAGCGGTTCGTTGGTATCGAACAGCGCCAGTGGTCCGGTTATAGTTGACGACATGATAGGTAGAGTCTAAACGGAATTAGAATTAGCTTGAGCGCGATTTCCAGAGACAACAGTATTACAGTCTGGTCGAATGTGGTTCACCATGGTTTTGTTAGCATGACTCGTAGCTATATCGTAAAGCGTTGCGTTCCCGGTGAGCTTGGAAGAGACAATCAACAGCTAAAGGCGTTTTAGCGCGCGTGCTTCTGGTGAGAAAGGGAAGAGCACTCACCTCGAGGTTCATCATCTTGACAGCACCGGTTTATGTTAATATACGGAATAAATGATAATTTTTGTATCTCACATTATCGATAATAACCTGATGAATAAATTTTAGCGTGTGTCACTGGAGTTGAGGGTGAGAAACCAACTCTGAACGCTTGGGGGTCATCGGTGGTAGGGTCCCAGCTCATGGTGCAACCCACTATTGGATTGAATCGGGAAGCAAGAGCAGTAGCGTAGGCATTAATAGCGTCCTTCGCTTGCTTGTTGTTGGGATTCCTGCAAAATAATGAGCATACGCCAACACACATAGCAATCCAACTTACAGTCTGAGCGCCTCAAACCACCCAAAGCTCAAGAACCCAACATCATGCCGCACACCAAACAGACCAGCATTGGGATTCGCCACCGGGTCCAACCCCTGCATCCATTTCTCAGCACCCGCAAGCCAGTCCACCTGGCCAGTCGAACCGTCGCCCTTGCACAGCTCGGACTTGCGGGTGTTCATCAAATAGAGCGAGGCCGGGAAGAACCCGCTAGTCCAGGTCGCTGCTGGAAAATACTGCCAGCTTCCGTTCCCGACGAGATACGTCCATTGCGGGTATGTGGGAGGAGAACCGAGTTTGGAGGCGGTTTTTTCGAGTTTAGTCGCTATGAGCGGAGATGTGAGTTGTTGGGGCGGCGGGTTTTGCAGTGTGACACCGTTGCTTGCTGCCGCTGCTAGCACATCAGCAGAGTATAGCCAAGAGGTCGTGAGTGCTGCACTCCAGAGAAACTTCATGGCCGAGGTCGCAGGCAGGAAGAGGATATTAGCCGAAGTTCGGGCTCTCCGGGTCTTAAGCGCGGACCCTGAGTATGATGATGTGGCTATGCCGGTCCACGACCCAGGAACGTGGATTCGGAGGCTGTATGCGCTCCCCGGTCAGGCCTGCTCTGCTCATGCGCTGTAGGTTCGGTTGTACCGGGCAGCCTACCCGAACGCTCCGGTATGAATCATGGAAGCCACGAAAAGGGGTTTCAACCTTATTGTTTAAATTAGATGAAACAGTAGTGGATACAGTGAATCACGATCAATGGATGTTGTAGTGCTAGCCCAAAGTGTCTCAAGAACGCGCAGCGAGAGATGAGAAACATAAAGAACGAGTGAACATGAGAAGAAAAGTTAAAAGGATTGAAGAATTGTGGTGAGATGGCGGGTAACAATGGTGAGAGCCTCCCGTACGACCGGTACATCCTCGGGCCGCAGCTGGGAGATCCAACGAGAGAAAGATTTATCAGGGTGGAACGTTAAGAGTGCATCCTTGACCCGAGCTCGCTGTTCGCTATAGTCGCAGTCAGGTGCGCACAAGAAACTGTGTATCGCCGAAAAATTGAGGTCAGAGAGCCGAGTAACTGCTCCAAAAACTGGCCATGGAATCGATGAGAACGTCAGGGGTTGGCGTCCTGGGGTGGTGGCACGAGCGGGATTGCACATAGAGCGGCATCTTCGTCGATATGTGCCCATGGCCTCCGCAAGCTGTTCTTGTGTAGGTCTCCGGGACGGGGGATGAGGCGGTGCACGCAGCCCGGACTGGGTTCGAACACGCTCGGTACGAGGGGGCGGTATCTCGTGGGGAAGATGAGCCTCGAAGCCCGAGCTAGGTTTATTGCAACAGGAGCGAGTAGGATGAAACGAACGCCTGATTACCGCGTCAATCGATGATCCAATTGAAATAGCGATGCACATACTTCCGGTCTCTCCTACGCGTCGTCGGACCAATATCGCCCCATTGCTGCGAGCCTTCGTCGCTTGCGCGGTAGTCGTCTTCCCAGAACCCTCCGGGGATGTTAATAGTGGCATGACACGGGCACGGTGGAGCGGGGCAAGCGAATCGATTGGTATTGAGCTCCCGAATATGCTGCGCCTGTTGCGACAGCCGAAAGTCTCCATAGGCTTCGTATTGTGCTCGGAGGCCACCGTCGTGTATGTGATGAGAGCAAACGAGACGCCAAGGCGAGTGCTTGGGAGAGCCGGGAACCGGCGGCGCCCTTAGCCAGGTCAAGTGCAACGACGTCCATTCTCCAGTTGGAAGCTGGTAGGGTTCGAAAAACGAGTGGAATTGCATGGTTTCGATACGATTCTGTGTCAAAGGGAGGGAAAGAGCGAGACCGAGGCCTTTAAATGAGCGAAGAGTGAAGCAGAGAGGTCATGAGAGTGTTTGACGGGCGGCCCCAGTGGCTGCTTTTGTACTTAGCGTAACTGGGCACACAGCCAAACATGCAAAGAAAGGTCCGATGCTCCGGAACTCTCCACGGCAGACGACCGGCGTTGGATAGTTTGCGGCGGGTCAGCGCTAGGATCTGATGCCACGGCAGCAGATATTCATCTATCACGCAGTTGGTAATCCTGGGGCCCAGACCAGAGCTGACTCCGAACTCCAAGGATGGCAAACCCGGCTTGTTCTGGCTAAATGCGCCAGATATCACAGCACAGCCACTGCTAACCCTGAAGCTTTGTTCAACATCGTGTCGGCGTCTGTTGACTTACCTTGTGCCTCGACAGCTGACTCGACGGGCTGCCTTGGGCTAGGCGCATTGGAAAGTACGTCACCCATTCACCTTCAAAACTCCAGACGTGCCTCCAGACTTGGTGCACGTGCTCGCAAAGGCGTGTCAATCCACCACATTGTTCAGGCATGGTGGCACGACCGGCTTCGTTCGCCAGTAGTATTTCAACCCTGTCTATCTCTGCCATGCACTCTTTTCTCCCCATCACGCACTGATCTACGGTAGATTTAGCCTGTTTCCATCCCAACTTTGCGAGCACGGCCAGCTATGCCCAGCGATTCTGAAATCGCATCTGCTACTCTTACCGAAGAGTTTACGCTCAGATTTCCCTCGTTCAAATCCGAGGATGCCGTCACTTTGGGGTTGATACTTCGGAAACGATTTAGAGGATCACTCAGGCATGCAAAGGCAAGTGATGAGCTCGCGTGTGCTCTTCTTGATATTAACCTATCGAAACATTCGCCACAGGGTAAAGGTCTGGTTATCTCAATCCAGACTGTGGCTGGCCACACACTTTTTGCGTGCACCGTTGGAGAAGGCAGTGATGTTAGTCTAGATAGTTGGATCCGACTCAACTCGATTATGAACGTGGTCAAACGAACGGGGCACAGCAGTTACTATGTCTCTATGGGCATGAAGGTATAATCTTCGAACACCATCTTTTCCATAGTTCTGACGCTGTCTACAGGCAGTTGGGAAAACACAGGAGCAGCTTGGTCTACCATCTCCCGAATTTTTGATGGAGGGCGGAGGTAAGCTCTATCTCTTCATGCATGGGATGCTCTAAATTTTTTGTACCTAGCCTTCCCGATATGGCTCCAGAACTCGCCTATTACACCTATGGGAGTTGTTGCTGTCTATGGTGGTTCATCACAGGAAGACCACAACGTATGTTGCGTACTTGCTCGTGGGGGGCTACTAACGCCAACTCTATCTCTAGTTGGTCACGATGGGAATTAGGGATTTCTTCAACAAAATGGCAAAAGCGGGCGGAAGTATCAAAGGAGGCGAACACAGCATTGCTGGGGGAGAATAGTTGTCGAGGGGAGGTCGTGTTTTCTTTAGACAGTTATGTTGGCACTCGCGTTTTCATAACATGCTCTCGTTGTCCATTCATTGTATATATATTCATACGTCCCTCGCATATCGCTGTACTGGAATCTCGTACTAATTGTAATCTGGTCAGCCTCCGACTGACATCGACCGGGATCTGTGCCAACCTCGCACGTTTCGTCTACTCGTTGAAAAACTCGAGTGGTGTGTCGCGCGTTTGGATCGCACGGAATGTGGTTGGCTGGCCGTCAGCATTGCGGTTGCCTTCATCTGTAAATAGTGAGTGGAACAAGACGTCTTCCGTACCCTGAAAGGACCAAAACCGGTAAGCTCATTGACGAAACAAACTTCATAAGGACCATACCCTGCACATGTCCTCGTGTAGTCAGGATAAAGCTTGATCTGAGAGAATAAGAATACTTACCTGTTAGGTGGGTCATGGATTCTATTATAGCGTGAGCGGGTATTCAGATTCGGATAACCTCTTGACAAGACCTAGAACACTGACCGAACATGTACGAAACCTTCACCTTCTGAATCATTGATAGCAGGGATCCTAATCTTTCCAAGAACTATCCGAATTCGGGAGATACGGTTAGATACCTGAGCGCAGTCCCAGAAAGCTCGACTCACTGATAGTTCCATAAGATGTTGCACCAGCGCGAACTTCGACCAGGTCGTTTTCAATAACAAAGTTGGATAACTCGGGATCAGTCAGTCCGCTCGCCCTCGACCACATCCTAGGTTCGTGGTTATCCCAATCGTGACGTGAACTTATGATAGCAAGCTTGATCTTGGGGAGAACTGTGAAAGGATTATTATCTGAGTAAACTGGAACTGGCACGGGTTAACCTTCGTTGAATGCCTCAATGGCCCTCTCCTGGGGAGGGTGAGGAGGATTGAGGACTACAGTCTCTGCGGAAGCTGAGTCTAAAGTTAGAACGCTGCAAGCTATCGTTTGTGGCTTCAAGTACACACCCATGTCGAGGTACACGGTGTGGTTGTTGGAACGACGCCACCTGAAACGCCCTCGGAAGCAAGCAAAATCATAACGCTGCCACAATCAGATCAACATATGCAGTGCGCTCGCATCCTGGCCATGACTGTTAGGGGTATTGAAAGAGCTGAGCTCGATTGTGCTGTGGATTAGACTATATAATACAGCTGCCGCAAACCGTAACCTCCTAGAAAGCTCCACCTCCGCCCTGAGCCGTAGCAACACCATCCGGTTCTGTTGGGACGTCGCCAAGGTGTAAAAGTTGAGGCTGCATTGAAAAGGATAGTACTTACCCATGAAGTCAATAACATCCTTCTCCTGGCGGAATGACTGGACTAGCGAATCTGGTATACTCGCGGCAATTGCTTTCATAAGAGTATCATAGTGGTACTTGATTTTACCACCTAAAAAATCGGTTAATGCCAGTAATAGGGTGTAGAAAAACGTCTTTACCTGACTCCTCGATGCGAGCGATGTATCCATCAATCTCCGCCTTTGTTGCGGACTCTTTGAAGACGACAATGTAATCTGTTGAACACGAGAATACCTAAATGCAAGTCTC
This sequence comes from Ceratobasidium sp. 394, assembly GCA_019616325.1. Lineage (NCBI taxonomy): Eukaryota > Fungi > Basidiomycota > Agaricomycetes > Cantharellales > Ceratobasidiaceae > Ceratobasidium > Ceratobasidium sp. 394. The sequence goes on along the minus strand of WSTG01000046.1, from coordinate 12,821 downwards.
TCAACCCAGTTGTAAAAATAACATACTTATCATAATGAAAGGTAAAATGTTTGTCGGCTATCGTAGTAGCTAGCAAAAGATGTGCCCGGTAAGCTGCGGCCCCATGCCAAGAAAGCCAAGTCCCATGTGAAGGGCGCTACTGTAAGAATGTAGCGCCTTATGGGAAGCGCCAAAGATTTGTAAGCAGCTGACATCATAAAAATGTAACCAACCAGCGAAGAGCACAACAGAGGCTGCTCGAAGCTTGACCCCGGGACAGTAGTGTATCCGAGACAACTCAAGACTTACTTTTTTTTTTACTCTGTAAAGCAGGTCCCAGCCTTTATGGGACAAACTTTTCTACACATACAACCACTGCCGGTTGACGGTTTGCCCGCGCATCTGCGACGAGGCGAGTAGAATCCCCATCAACAGCGTCAGCACTTCGGGGGAGTTGTAGCAAAAAACGATGATAAAAGACATGGGCGGCCAACTGCACGCAAAAGTTGAAGCATTACAGTTGCGACCTTGGGGCCTGGAAACTGGATTTCGGCAGGAATAAACCTGAAGGGAAACACTCACGGATGACTGTTCAGGTAGAGCTGGGCCCAATTTTAGGTGAGTCCACTGATATCAGTGACGTCAGGTCCTTGTTTAGAATGAATTTCCACTCGAATTTCAGATATTTGCCGCTCACAGTTTGGAATGACTGGGTACAAGAGTTTCGGTGCGAATTATAGTGAAGGGAGGATGCCTTCTATAGTGAGAAGTGGTTTGTTGGTATTGCAGCAACTAGTGGAGGTGTCTGTTGACTAATAGCCTCATTATATGCGCAGGTTTAGTTCGGCCCCAGAATGGGGCAATTCCGGCAGAAGCACGGGGAAGGTCTTGTATGTGCTTCTCTGGCGGCAACAACACGTTGAGACCTGTGTTGGTCATGCGCACAGCTCCCTTTTGCCCGCAGCGACATGCACCGACTGTGGGCGCTTTGGAGCTGCCTTGCGTACTCCGGAAAGGTTTTTGCGCAAATATCAAAAGGTAGTTCATTCCTACCATGCCGCGAGTATCATAGTCTGATCCATTTGTAGGATCTTTCGTGCTCGTTACAACGTATGTGAAACTTGAGCCCAAAAAACGTCATATTGAGCTTAGACGACCACTCATATGGCAGCGACCCCGTTTGCGTTCAGTGCGACTATGCGACAGTAGCGTGGAATGGAGGCATAGTAGGTGGTGCACTGTTTGATGAGACAAATTTTATCTCACGGCAAGTCGACCCGCAGGCGCCATATGTTTTGTCGGTCTCAGGATACAAGAACAGCTATAAACTTGCAAACGTTGGGACGACTTCCACGAATCAAATGAAATGGCATGTGAACTTTCCAGCGGGCACCCGGCTATGGTTTCAGCTTGTAGACAGCAATAGCACTGATATTTATACCAGTGGGTCGTTCCTTTTTGTTCGTCTCAATTCGTTACTCACACTTCTCTAGACATTGTCACCGTGGCAGCGTCCTCTGACGCCAGCTGCGTGAATGTCACCAACCCTCTGGTGACCGATTCCAGCACTAGTTTATCCGCCTCACCTTCGACTGCGTCGACCGCTATTTCATCTACCGCCGCTGCTCCTGGCGCGAGCGGTAGTCCTGATCCGAATGGCAGACGGAGCTCCGCCGGTCCGATTGCTGGGGGCATTGTTGCAGGGGTCATGGCGTTATTATTGCTGCTGCTACTGGCTTTCTGGTGGCGCCGAAAATCCAAGAGACAGAGCTTAAGACCGGGTTCCAAGACCGAGCTAGATATGCGAGCGGAGCCCGACGGTATGATTGTCGAACCATTCTTACCAGACGCCCAAATTCTGCAGAGTAAGTGATTTATGCTCGGTCGACATAGCTTATTAACATCACTAGGTAATATGCGCGCAGCCGAGGAGCCCGTTCCTAGGAAAATTAGAATTATTCCTTCCACAAGCTTCTCATCGACACCTCTCATTTCTTCAGATGCGGGGCCATCCACAACCGCATCCAGTAGTTCGGCTCCTCAGTCTCCATACGAAGCCCCTCTTTCTGTGCCGAGCCCGACTTCCGCCTCTAGGAAGCATACCCGGCCTGTGGCTGCACCAGCAGGGCCAGTTCAAGAAAGCGACGCGGGCGTTCGTTTGATGGGCGGTGTAACTCGAGAGCAGCCGACTACGTTGCCCCCTGCCTATGACAGCTCGTGGAGAGAGTAATCCAATTCTTGGACCATTCTTAATAATTTCTTGGTGTCTCGCTGTATTCCGATAGCAGCCTTGTATTCGCTTTTCCGGACTATATTCAATCGATACGTCTTTCTAATCCACTGTTTATGGCTGGTTGCCTGATGGTGGGAGTACGCATGCAATAACAGCCAATGGGCCATTAATCCGGGCGCGAAGAAAACGCATACTGGTGGTCAAGTGGCTCGTGGCTTTCCACGGCTCCGAAATTTCAAATGGATGTATGATGTCATCATAACATCTCTCAACGCGGGAATCACTTCAATTTCTGAATTCAGCCACACTCGACCTAGAACGATCTTGGACCTTCGAAATGTCTAGACACAGAGATGTAAGAAATTTGAACATCCATGGTAGGCATCTCACCATAGGCATGACCTCCTAGGCCTAACAGCTTGTGTTAGATGAACTCGCCCAAGACGATCTCTCTGATGATTATGACGAAGAAGGTACACCCCATGATTATTTTCTTTCAGAGTCACTAACTTTGAATGATCTAGATGAGATGACTGCCGAGCAGAAAGGTAGCAGAACCCATTTCATGCGTGTTCCCACAGCTGATCTCGTGGCTAGACCGCATGGCTACCGGACTTGTGCAAGTTCGATCTGTGCTTGGTGATGAGGACGAGTCAGGCATCAAAGACAAACAAATTAAAGACGCTCTCTGGGACTCATATTTTGATGTGGAAGGGACGATCTCGTGGCTGTTAGGTACGCATTTACTCCCTGCATTTTGTCCAAATGCTCTAATCTCGCCATTACTAGACCAACGGGCTAAACAAGCTGCTACCGCCGCTAAAAAAGGTTCGTACAGACTTGTTTTAGTTTTCCCTTCCTTTTTTGAACTGCGGAGGAACAACGCAACCACCTTTCATTCCCATTCTGCTTTCCGGCTATCGTATCTTATTCTGGGTGTCCATCGGTGCTAGCATCCGACCCGGACGATGCCATACAAGCCCCCTTGACTGCACTCCAACGACTCGCTCTGCAACGCAAGCAGGCTGGGGCAACTCCGGCGACAAGTGGATCGAGTAAACCCTCTGGGCTTGCAAGTCTTGCAAAAGGGCTATCGCGAAAAACACCTCTTCAAAGTGTCCGGCCGACCGCCACCGAGCCCCCAGCTGTTCCATCCATTGCGGGTTCCACCTCTCCGCCTGCTACTATCTCCGCCTCTCCCCCAACCAAATTATCAAAGCTATCCGCCCTAGCCCAAAAGTCTGCCTCACAGCGCAACACGCCCTTGTCGTCCTTGTCTCGTATGGCGCAGACTCAGGCGGAATCCGGTTCGCTGTCAAACGGCCCGCCCTTATCGAAGCTTGCGTTACGCATAAAGGCCCAGAAGGAGGCGCAGGAGGTCGCGTCTCGCCCTCAACCACCACCTGTGGAAACATCCAATGAAGAGTCCATCAAACAGACGTCAAAGCTAGAGTTTAAACTTTTCGATGCCCTACAGCCAGGTGCTGCTGTCACCCCCTCCCCACATCTCGATGGCACGCCTCGCTTGGGTGCTCTCAGGGCGGGACCGTCCCCATTTGGCAACGTCCTTGTATCAAGGCGCCAATCGATTGAGCTAGGCGGCTCATTCGCCCGAGTCTACTCTGGAATTATGTCGGGTCCACCTTCGTCTGCGTTCCAATTCAACACACCTTCGCCCGACGATGCGGTTATGGCCGCACGAGAAGGAACCCGTCTCAATGCATACAAGAAAGCGTCTACCGTGGCAGGATCTAGGAAATGACTCGCTGTTGGACACCCTGGATATACTCTCATCAAATCGATATTTTATACCCATTCCTTGCTCCTGACTTTCCGTTGAGATACAAGCTGACACATTCTAACTTGCAGCCGCTCACCAGGCTCATGCGCCACCGGGGTTGAAGAAAGTCAATCCTAACAAGCAACCTCCATCAACCAAGGCAACACCAAAAACGCCCGTGCCGCCTCGCGCGTCCACACCAAAGAAGAAGACAGAAGCCTCAACAAGCGCTCTTGACATGGATATGGCTGGCCTCAATATCGAGAAACCCGAAGACGCACAGTCACAAGCAGAAGAGCTCCCTCCACCCAAGGTGACAATCGCAAGAGAACGAGTACTTGAAGAAGCGAGGAAAGAAGCAAACCAGGGTGACACTGGTGGACGAAGGAGACTAAGCCTGGTGGTTATTGGTAAGTCGTTTTTTACGAGCATATAATTGACGCAAATGTTGAGTGATGCTAGGACACGTCGATGCCGGAAAGTCAACCCTGATGGGGAGATTGCTGTACGAGTGTGGGCAAGTGGAAGAAAAACGACGACGGGACCACGAGCGGGCGAGTGAGAAGGCCGGCAAGGCTAGCTTTAGTTGGGCATGGGAGCTGGACGCTGGTGCAGAAGAGCGAGAGAGGTGAGGTTCTGAAGTTTGTTGAGTTTGTGTGCTAGGGCTAACTCAAACGAAAGGGGGATTACAATGGACATTGCCCAGTCTGTCTTGCCGACTGAGCACCGGATAGTATCGATCTTGGATGCGCCTGGACACAAAGATTTTGTCCCCAACATGATCTCCGGTGCCTCTCAAGCTGATTGCGCGCTCGTCGTCGTCGACGCAACAACCGGTGCGTTTGAGAAGGGTTTCGAAGGTGGAGGTCAAACACGAGAGCATATCGGTGTTGTGCGTAGTTTGGGTGTCAGGAACCTTGTCGTGGCGGTAAACAAGATGGACATGGTGCGCCATTCATCAATTTGCTAACGGTCGTTAAACTGTATGCGACCTATCTAGGTAGATTATAAGAAGTTAAGGTTCGACGAGATTCAAGGAGCTCTGTTCCCCTTTCTTATCCAGGCTGGGTTCAACGCGTCTCGCATTGCATTTGTCCCGTGCGCCGGCGTGTCTGGTGTCAATTTGACTAAACTGGACAACGCAACACTCGGGTCGTGGTGGAACGGACCACCGCTTGTCGACTATCTTGGTTGGTCTACCTTTTCTTTTTATGTATTGAATCTAATGGATAGCAAATAGATAAACTTGAGCCTCCTACGCGAGAGTTCGACACCCCTCTCCGTATTCCGCTCTCCAACGTATTCAAAGGGGTCACATCTTCTGGCGTGGGTGTATCAGGGCGTATTAGCGGAGGAGTTGTTCAAGTGGGTGAGAAAGTCCGAGTCGTGCCGGGTGATGAGTCTGCAGTGACAAGAAGTACGTAAATTGCTACCTGTGTTAGTGCGTGTACTGATAGCATACACTCAAGGCATCGAGAAGGACGACACGAACGTCCAGTGGGCTGCAGCGGGGTCAAACGTTACACTGTACCTCGCAGGAATCGATTCTATCCATCTTACGTGAGTCTTCTCCGTTTTTCATCGTCTATACCCACAATCATACCTGCCTCATTACAGCATCGGTTCAGTCCTGTGCTCGCCCAGCGACGTCGTCCCGCTCGCATCATCTTTTACGGCTCAAATTATCGTCTTCGACATCCAATTACCCATTATTGGTGGATTATCCATCGAGCTCTTTCACCATTCGCGTGAAGTACCAGCTACAGTGTCCAAATTGATCGAGACAGTGGATCGTGCGACAGGTGCTGTAATCAAGCGGAACCCTCGGTGAGCTTTCGCATGAGGTAACGAGATACGCATGGTTAACGTGATGCTTGGGAATAGTGTATTACCAAAAGCGAGCTCGGCAAAAGTGACAATTACGCTGAGGGCACCGTCTTCAGGGGCTGGTGCGCGCGGTGCGTCGATCCCGCTTGAGCCCTTTGCCGTGAACAAGGAGATGGGTCGAATCCTGTTAAGACGTGGGGGAGAGACGATTGCTGCTGGTGAGTGTTCGCCTTCTAATGCACGCGAGCGAAATTCTCATGCATTCATGTAGGCATCGTAACGGAAATATTTAGCTAATTGTGAATTCGAACCAGCCTGCATCTTAGAGGATTACTGTATATCAAGCATGTGCTCTAAAAAGGAAAGCAGAACAGATTGGATTGAAAGACGTCTATCTAGAGAGAGAAGGAAGAGAAAAAGGGTGCATGGACGCAGCTGAGAGAGCTGCAGAACAGAAATTGTAGCGTGTTACACAAAAGCCTTTCCTCAACAAGAATACAGGCGAACTAAAAGTAACACAACAACCAAAGTAAACACAAACAAGGCAGTCGAGTTGAGAAATTCAGTGTGGAAGAAAGTCCTACGTGAAGCTGATCAAGGCGAGCTGCTCTCTTTATGACTAATGAACACGCTCTTGAGCTTTCCGAATAGTGACTGGCGTTTCTTCCTGTCTGCGGTTGTGGGCGTCGTGGGAGTCGAGTCAGACTCGGACGGGAAGCGAGCTTTACCAGCGGGCGTGACAGGGGCGCTCTTGGAGTTGGCAAGAACAGCCGACGGGGTGAGCGTCGTGTCGATCTTGGTCGTTCCCTTGGTGGCCTCGACAGGGGCGGTATCAGTAGTATCCGTGGTGGTTGTAGCCGTGTCGACCGTGGTAGCGTCAGTCGTAGCTTCTGCGACCGGGGCTTCAGCTGTGGTAGCTTCAGCCACAGCGGTATCAGCCTTGGTGGTATCAGCCGTGGCTGGGGCCGGGGTAACAATAGTCTCCTCGGGGACGGGAGGGGAAACTACGACATTTGCTGCAGGCTCGCCATCTGGATAGGGGTGAGAAGGCTCGAGGGGTGCAGTAGTGGCGGCAGGTTCCTTGGGAGCGGCTACCGAGTATGTAAGTTATCAAAAGATCCCCAACGCAAGGGTACGGAGCCCCAGAGTTGTAAAGGGCTTACCTTCAGCAACTGCGGGGATAGGCTCTGGTGCAGGAGCAGCAGGGGCGGGTGCAGGCTCTTTTGCTTCAGCTTCCTCGACGGGAATCTGCCAAATACGTCAGAATCAACTGGACCCTAATGAAAGAAGGCACACGCTTACTTTGTCAGCATTAATAGGATCAATTCCGGTGATCGTGTGAATGGCTGCTCCAACACCAGAGAGCACATATCCCGCCGCCGAATCTCCAGCGCCCTCTTTGGCGACAACAGTATCAACGACGTCCTTGGCCTCATCGGTCGCGGCAATCTCCTGAAGCTTTGCCTGAGCGTTCTGGACCGGAGCACTCGTGGCAATGGCTTCGGCGTGCGGGGCAACGGCATCCTTGACAGTATCAACATGAGGTGCGATAGCAGCCTGTGCAGCTTCGACGTGGGGAGCGATAGCGGCTTGAGCTGCCTCGATGTGCGGGGCTGCTGCAGCCTTGGTCGCGTCGACGTAAGGTTGAGCTGCTTCCACGCCCGTAGACACGCTGGAAGAAACGACAGGAATGGCGTCGGCGGTAGCGGATTGGACGGAAGTCTGGACGTTTGCGTGGGCGTCGTTGATTGCAGGGATGGCAGTAGTCTTTGCGGCTTCCACATGAGGCGCAGCTGCCTCTTGGAGATTGGCGGCGGCGACTTGAGCTTGCTCCACGACCGGAGCAGCGGTTTCCTGAGTCTTTTCAACCGCTGGGGCCGTAACTTCCTGGACTTTGCTGACAACGTCCTGGATCTGAGCAGTAACTGGAGCGGCGGCCTCTTGCGCTTGGGCAACCACAGGCTTAGCAATTTCTTCGGCCCGGGCGACGATAGGAACAGCGGCCGCAGGGAGGATGGCAGCGGCAGCGGCTACAAGTGGGGTAGCAGTTGGCTGCTCAACTAGCTCGGCGGGCTCCCCAGCCAAGTCAGTGGCTGCGACCTCGTCAGTCGGCGGAAGTGGAGACGGTGCGGCAGCCTCGGTATGAGCCGCAACGGGCGCGTCGGCGATGGCAGTCGTCTCGGGAACCGAGGCAGGGCCTGGAGCTGCGGCCGCAACCAAGGTTTCAGGCTCGGGAGCAGGAGCAGGCTTGGGCGGAACGACGTAAATGTTGTTATCGTTGGAGCCATCGAGGGTGACAGGCTGTTCCTTGCAGGCTTGCCAGACGCCGTCGACAACGTACTTGTAGTGGACTTCAGATCCCCACGGAAGATCCACTTTTTACACATTGTCAGATCGGAAAATCATGATTTACGTAGCGAAAAAGACTCACCGGTGCCGGTGAAGCCAGTGTCAGTCTTGGTGAGCTGGACAGACTTGGACCACTGCGGACAAGGATGTTAGCAAGTTTGCGCTGGTGGCGGGCAGAGCGCGTATTGCGTCAGCTCACGTTATCAAAGCTTCCCGTCAAGATAACCTCGGTAGCATCAGTCGAGGGCCTTTAGACGCGCGGTGAGCGACAGCTTGGACAGAACGAAAAACAGGGCGGCATACCAGGTGAACGTCGCGGTGTGGAACTCGGCCATGTTGTGGTAGGATTAGACTGGGAACCGGGGCAATGCGCTGATTAGCAGCAGTCCGTGGGGGGGAAAGGAGGAGAATGGAGGTAGACAAGAAACTCACTCTGCTGGGGGTTAATGAACGTTGAGCAGAGCAACCGACGATCAGGTGAAGAATGAGGACGGTCGTGGTGAAGCTCCAAACAACAACAGACCACAACGAGCGATAATCAGATCACGTGCATGATATCACCAGTAGTGCTCCGTCCACCTGCCCCAATGCTCGCGTCTGCTCTCCGCACTGCACGCGTAAGCTCTGTTTCTCGCGTCCAGACCCCCTATTGACAATCCCCAGTCGACTGTCCGGCCGCGCCACACTCCGAACCGGGGTTTTGCGAAACTCACGTTGGTCGGCCACCTAGGGGCCGATCCTGAGCTAAAAACAACTAAAAATGATCGCGAATATGTGTCGTAAGCGCGTCCCATCTCAAAAGCTGTTTTTTTCTAACCCAGCACTCAGATACACTGTAGCAACCAGGGGTGAACGCCCCCCGCCTGCACCAGACGGCAGTATGTTCGCTTGCTCCACGAGCCGCGTTGCACTAACCTCCCAATCCAGCGCGCCAGGAACCTGCAACTTCATGGCACCGCGTCTATGCGTTCTTGCCCGGACAAGTTCCTTATCTTACGAGTTTAACAAAAGGGTTAGTTGCGATTGACATTTTATTCTCATTCAACCTAACGGCTTATACCTGCAGATCCCTGGTCTACGTTGAAGCCGAATATGAATTGCGCGAACCCACACCAGGCGCAGCGCCAGGAGAGCTTGGATCACAGCGCCAAGTTTTCCTGCGTCAAGGTACGTCCTGCCACCACTGTATGCCCAACGTCTGACGGATTAGTTAGAGAAAATAAAACTTCTCAAGCGGTCAGACCGCCACGAGGAAGGAGAGTAGTCTCTGCCTGCTATGTGTTCTGTTCTTGGGCTATTGGGTTTGACCTTGACCAGTTGAATTTATGCATTCGATCCCCTCTCAGGTCTTTTAAATAAGGGTTATTTAATTTCCTCTGACACAGCCACAAATCAGTGGCCGTGTGGCTCGTGACAACAAAGACATCGAACCATTCTGTAAGTCTATCCCGCAACCGGGCACGGTAGATACCGCGCCGTGCCTGCGCGCCAATCGCTTGCTCGACTTATTAAATCCTCGGTGCTCCTGGAACCCCCCAGCGCGCTCTCACCACCCTCCATGCCGTATCGTCTCCATGTTACGGCCGGCCCAAGTTTAGACTTGTTGACCCATAGCTTGGTACCAGTGAATGACGAAGACCACCCAATAGAAATTCGATCCTCTCACTTCTGGGGACGAATTACCGTTCGCGTAAAGGACTTTCTGGGCGGCAACTCCCAACCCCCAAGTTCATCTCCTTATTTTAGCGGCAAGAGAGCGACATTTAGTCTACAATGTCAAGGTAAGCCCCGATTTTTGCTCCACAAGACTTCTTATACATTTGAGTATACAGGCCAATACGGTGATCCTTTGCAACCCAAAAGCCTAACAGCCGACGATCTTATGTTTGGCATCGTTCTTCGCGAGTGAGCACTGCATCGAACTCTATGCACATCTTAATTTAACCTATGACCCGGATTGATTGGTCCATCCATTCAGGCCACTCAGCGACACTCCGTCCCTCGGATTAACTCTCATAGAGCGTACCATGCGCTTCTTCTGGCCAATCATGGAATGTAATCTACAAGAGTCCAGCCCCTGGATCCTCTCGCCGATGTTCGCTACCGTTAGCCGAGTCCACATACACACTCGCGCAGATCACAAGCGGTCTTTCGATAAATACCTCCACCCGCCGGTGCGGCCCGAACAGCTGCCTCCGTGGCCTGGAATCATGCCCGATGCGGAGAGCGAAAATGCGATCGCCGCGCTCGACGCTCGTGCTCCACGAGTCAACTGCGATGGTCCGCCGAGTCGATCACGCGCGGTTTCCGGCTCCGGGTGCCACGATCTGCTGAACCCCCCACCTCCGCCGCCACCCCGATTGTTCTCCCGCCTATCGCTCTCGCCACGCCCACGTACTGTTCCGAGCTCAGGAGACCCCAGGTCACGTAAAAAGCATTTCTCGTCTCCTCTTGCGCGAAAGGCTGTACGCATAGACCCGTCGGACGTGATCACCACTATCTTTCATAATTCGTTTATTGATTTCCGGGATTTATCGCTTACGGTTCCGGGGTTGCCGTTCAGGATTGAACTAGGGAAATATATGGTTGGAAGGCCAGCGCAATATGTATGTCGGGACCGAGAGGGTAAAATATTTTGGGCCATTGTGTTTACGATTTTGTGGGACGAATGAGGCGCTCAGACGCTGTTTCCGGTCTGGGGATAGCTTGCTATTCATCTCTTTTGTGGCTGCTTGCAGTTTCTGCATACCCACCGCCCTTGTATAATAGCCTCATAGTTTAGATCTATACAATCTGTCTTAAAATACCCGGCCATTGTTGGAGCGCTAACGCAGAGACTTCGCTGTCAAACTCCTGTCAGTCACTGATCCAGTCACGTGGTCATATAGGCGCTATGGACTTTGCGTTCAAAGTTTGGGCTCGAGAGTAATTTTAGGCTCATGCCGTCAATTAATCTGTTAAATGCGATAGCTTGATTACATGGCCTTTTGCTACTTGGTACGTTGCGCAAACACCCCAAGAGCCCACTACCTGCTAGTAGGGTGGAAAGCGCGCCCCCGACCATTGTCATTCCGTTCGCTACAACAGGGGCATTTCCAGTCGCATATAGCCGGTTATTACAGAATAATGGTTGAAATGTACTCGTCGTTGCTTGGGGTGTACAAAACAAGTGCGATTACGCATTGTTAGAGCGTTTCAGCGCTCAGTATTCTGTTCATAGTCATGTCTCATATTCGGCTCCTTACATGAATCCGACATAAATCCAAGCTATATCCTCGATCACTCCGTAATTGTTCAACAGATCTTCAATTGTCGTGTCACGGTTGCACGTGAGGGCGGAGTTTGTGACACGCGCAAATAAGGAGCGCCCCCTTGAATATCTCCTCGTCAATCAGTCACTCCGAGCTCCTGAGTACCACAAGAGTCATCAGATCGCCGCCGTCCTCTCGAATCGATGGATTATTTCAAGCACCTCTACCGTTCGATATCCATTCCACTACGCCTAGAGCAAACTAAAGTGATGTCTCAGACGGGATCAAACTCTCTTTCGTTCACCAATCGCGCACCACCGAGTTCAATGAGATCGAGGAGTCTCAGCGGCCCCTAATTCGGGGGTTCTTTTGTCGGCTAGCGGGGGGAGGGAGGGGCTCCGGAGCGACTTTCGAGCGAGTTAACCTTTTGGACCTCGGGTAGCTCTTTTGACCCCCGCTCAATTGTACAGACATTTGCCACAGTTCAACGTAGGTCGCTCTTAAGGCAGTCGCAGGTCGAACCGGGCAGCAAAGACATACGCCCCGCCTTACCGAGCCCGCTCTCTGCACGCCGTTTATCGTTGCATAGAGCCTCAGAGACCTTGACCCCCCTGCGCCACCTCCACCCCCTGCCGATTCGTCTCATTTGGCGACATGGGAAGACAGCCTGCACTCTCCGTACGTCTCATTTGACCATCTACCTGGGCCGCTAGCTAACGACCTTGGCTTAGACCCGCAAGCGGTTCTCGCCCTACGTTCCTAGTGAACCCGCCGGGGCGGAGCTGAATCGACCCGTCAAGCACGACTGTCCGCATTGTACTCTCAGCTGGACAAAGAAAAGCGATTTCGACAGACATGTCGCCACTCACAAGAGCGCAAAGTGAGTCCCCTCTGATTCAAGTATTCCTCGCACATTGCTTACATTCATCTAGGCCGTTCGCCTGCGGTGTAGAGGGGTGCCACAAATCATTTGCTCAGAGGACAGCTCTCGCTACGCACTCGAATACGCAGTACGTCCCCTCGTTCTGTTCACATTGGTTCAGAGCGCTAATGAGAGGCGTCCTTATCACCAGCACCGGGAAACGACCTCACCCGTGTCGGAACTCTGGATGCACCTCTACGTTTGGCGATCCTTCTTCGCGCACTCGGCACGAGAAGGAGACGCATGACCCCAGTAACGGGTATCAGTGCAGCAAATGCGACCATGTGTGAGTCTGTTATTCCTTTTGATGCTCTCAGCGGCTGACATGCTCTGCCTTAGCTCCAAACGTCGCGAGCAGTTCCGCCGGCATTATCAAGACTGTTTCAAGGAGGTACCCACTGAAGATCAGATTGCCGATGCCCGCGCGCTTTGCAAGGCGGCCTATGCAGAACGAATTGCGAATGGAGCGGCCCAGGAGGA